>JAFVLL020000125.1:0-11451 GCA_021397915.2 Tor tambroides
TTTTTAACGGATCTACACGATTCACGTGAATGACCTATTTCAAGGTGAAAACGGCGAATTTCGCCGAAAGGTGACAAGTTTGCACCCCTGATTATGGATGTTTTGATGTGTACTGCTTACACAAATTTAGCAAATACATTCCTTATAAGCTTTCCATCGAAAAACAGCGATCTATCATCGATGCTTGAGGCTTAGAACTTCAGAATGATATATAGTTTGTCGAGATTAAATTTTGTCCCATTTCATTTAATCTATTCGTAAACAATGACACACGCAAACAAAGAGCATTCGGTGCGCCGGCGTCCTGGTGCTAGGTAACAGGTTAAAGCATCCTTGCTAAATAAAAGTATTATTAATTTCTATAATTTCTTCAATCTTTGGACCTTTCTATTCAAAGAATCCTGAAAAAAAAAATTTACTCAACTGATTTAAATATTGATAATAATAATAAAAAAAAATGTTTCTTGAGAATCAAATCAGCATATTAGAATGATTTCTGAAGATCATGTGACACTGAAGTCTGGAGTAATCATGCTGAAAATTTAGCTTAGATCACAGGAATAAATTACATTTTAAAAAATATTCAAATAGAAAACATTTATTTTAAATAGTAAAAATTTTTTCAAACTTTTACTGTTTTTGCTGTACTTTGGATCAAATAAATGCAGGCTGGGTGAGCAGAAGAGACTTTTGACTGGTAGTGTATATGTATACACACGCGCACACGCGCGCGCATGTTTAAGATGCATGTGTTGTAGTAGCATCGTTTGGCTATTATTTTCATTTTAAATCTGCTTTGAGCTCAATAAAAATGTATAAATCTCACACATTACTCAAACTTGCATTCTTACAAAATTCTTTTAGTTTACTAATGTTCAAGTCAATCAACCTTCCTCAGGCTTGCACTAAACCTGGAAGCTTGATTGACCGAGACAGACTTTTATATTTGGCTTTTTAAAAAGATGTGAGTGGCACTTGCCTGTGCAAGACTCTATTTTTCATTTTTTTATTAATTAACTTTGACACTAATGTGCCTTGCTGCATGTGTGAAGCACTTCAAATGTGTGCTTTAATGTGTAGTTTGAACTGAATGTTAATTATAATCGAACACACTCTTCCTCTGTCTTTCTCTCTTATCTCAGCTGGATTGTTCATCCTCTTCTGACAGCAGTATGTTGGATCCAGACATGCCAGCACGCACACACACACACACACACACACACACACGCACACACACACACACACACACACACACACCACGCGTTTTCTTTGATCAATACCACAGGACTCGACCCTCTCCAGCGCCAGTGAGCAAAGTGCCCAAATGGAGGGCTGGATGAGAGACCTCCCGCCTGCTGGCTTCCAGATCAATAAGCCAAACGGAGGCAGAGAATACGAAACCGCTGGAGCAGAGATGAAACGCTCAGCGTCACAGAGTCCATCTCCCAGCAGACCTGAAGAAACCCTCGCACCCTGACTGCTACCTGTGCCAGGTGGCCTCACACGGCGGGTCTTTTCACATGTGCGCCCTCGGCCTGCGTTTGAGGACCGCGCTCCTGAACGTGACAGCATGCTGCGTCTGACCAGTCAGTCAGGCAGGAAGTGGGCTTTCAGGCTCATCTCTAATTGACAAGATTGATCTTCCTGCTTTCTCAAATGTGTCTGGAGCAAAACGCTGGTCATAAATGGGGCGGATGCGAAGAATGGCTAATTCAAAGCCATTTCCTTTCTTCTCCCAAAACGACACGAGCGAGTCCATCTGCTTGTGCAATCACTCATTCAGGCTGACACTCAACACCTGATGGGTTCACAGGAGAGAAAAACACACACATGCACAGACTAACACAATTTGGCAACATCACCTGCTGCTCTATGATGTTGAGGTATTATCACAGTTAAATCTGATGTCATTATTTGATGTTAAAATACTGCTCAGTTTGTTTGGCTTTACATAAAGCTGACTCCAGTGTTGTGATAACCAATACCTTGAGTCAGTTTAACTGACCAATGGCAGATGGTGGGAGAATTTGGGAAACCTGTTTTCGAAAACAATTTTATCTGTTATTTATTGCATTTCTGTTTGATGCCATTTATGGCACAGAAATGAGACAACTTTAACCCCATAAAGGCCTTTAAAAGATCAAAACTGCTGAAAAAGTCACTGTACACAATCTACATGCCTTCTGTTGTCTGATAGTTTTAGTAGTAAAAGGCCTTTTAGTATAATAAAATTATAGGTTTACTTGATTATCCACACTATTTATTTATTTGTAAAATCATGTTAAAATATGAGTATCAGAATTCTGCAAATCATTTACTTGTTCATTTCTCAATCATCATTGTATTGAATTGTATTATATTATATGTTTTGTCCACCACAATAAAAACTACTGTGCTTTGATCATAAAAGAAAGCATTCAAAAATCATCTTACTAAGATATATTATTGGGAGATATTGAGTGACAACTGATATTTGCATGCATTTTATATAATTTAAAGGCTATCAGAATTTCATCTTACTTTTTGGTCATATAAATATCAGCAACTGCACCATATTACATATTTTGCTCAGTTTGGACCTTTGATTAAATCTTTTCATGTTCTAGCTCCACATTTTACTATATCATAAGCCATAAATTCCTGATGTATCAAATACGATACAAAACGCATATGCAAACTTTGATTTTTAGATTTTGTCTAAAGGTTCAAAAAACCAAAACAATAGATTTTTCTTACTATTATTTATATTTACTTTCCAATACAACCTTTAAAGCCCAATACAATATTAAAGGCCAAATACAGCTAGAACACAACCATCATCATCATCATCATCATCATCCGGATGATGCTGTTTTAACTTTAAAATAGTTCTGATCCATCCCTGAGTTTTTTTAATAAAGCAAAAATCAAAATCCCATGTGCAGTACTAAACTTATACTAGGGCCCTATGAAATCAGTTTTATTTCTTCTAAATTCCATTTTTTTTTCTTTTTAATTTTTCTGGATTCCATTTTTTTCCGTTTTAATTTTTCTAGACTCTGTTTTATTGGTTAAAAATATTAATAAAAAAAAACATGTCTATTGAGTTCAAATTATAAAACTTGCACAATTTAACAGCAATTCATTAAAAGTTTAACAAAAATGAAATTAAGGCCCAATGAAATACGTTTTTTCCTCTCCAGTTCAGTTTTATTTTTATTTATTTATTTTTTACCAAATTCTGTGTTTTCCATTAATTTTCTGAACTCCATTTTAATGGTTTTAAAAAGCATCTTTAATTAATTAATTTTATAAAAAATAATTTATTTTATTTTTATTTTATTTTATTTTATTTTTCATAAATACGGTTTTGTGTACTTAAATTTTTTCTGGTAGATAAATTCTGGTAAATATTCCTTGAAGAATAATGTTTTAATAATAAATGTATTATACGTAGTAGTACAATCGCTACATTAAGTAATATATTTCTGTCACAGTTTCTTCAAGTTAAACCAGCGGTTCCCAATTCCAGTCCATATTTTGCACGTCTCTCTTAGTTAACACACCTGATTCAGATAACCAGCTCGTTAGAAGAGAGCTACGTGAATGAACTGTGTTCCGATTGATATGATCCCTACACCGTGTTCATTGCTCCCTACTACCTGAGCAGGGGAAATCCATTGAAGTTTACTTTGCTTCGGAACATTCATTCACGGATGTCTTCACACACAGACCAAACTTACTAGAGAAGTGTGACGTGACATATTATACCTCTGTAAATAAATACTATTTAAATTAACGTCTCGCACACTTTAATGCCCTTCGTATGTAACATATACGCTCGCTTCGAACTGGAATCATGGCGGAATATCCAGTGATGTCCACTTCGCAGGGCACATACAGTCGAACTTACAAACGTCGTATGTGATAAAAGATACATACGAAATATGCAGAGCGGGGAGGCCCGAGGACTGGAATTGGGAACCGCTGAGTTAAACCAAATTTCATTTTGACGAGTTGCTCTGAAGACCTTTAGGTTTCTGTTTGTATGATATGATGATAGATTTTTTTCTCGAAAAAAGTAAAATGCTCAAGAACTGACTCTCAGCTTAGCTCTTGAGATTTCTGTTCAAGTGTTCATGTACTCATATATTGAGTCGGCAGAGGCTGAAAACACATGCGTTTCAGTAGCCTGTGCGTAGTAAACAAAACCGCGCGTCTGTGTTATTCATTCACACAGAGACACGCAGAACATGCAGGATTCATATTTAAATATTATTTTTGCAGCTTAATATTCACAGACACTAGTCTACATTCCGTTTTGATTTAAGTGTACCTACTTTTGATTTATTCATCCAAAATTTCTCAAATTCCGTGACATTCCGCATTACAAGTGTTTAATACCCAAGTAAAGCAATCTAAATCAGTAGTTCTCACCAATGATCTGAAATATTAAAGTATATTCAGAACAAGTCATTTCTGCTGCCAAGTTTCAATAAATGCTCTTTTCTGACTCAAGTGTTGAGCTCTGAAATGTACTGTATGATTCATAGTACAATGATCTCTTTAATCTCAAAAAAGCAAGCGGAATTTGCATCGCCATGAAATGTACTATCACCCACTTCTCATAAACAAAAGCCTCATTTTAGCAAACCGAACCACGCAGAAACTGGAATGAAACGTTCTGCTTATGTAAAATGTTAAATGTGCTGTTGAGTTTGCGTGATAACCGTCAGCTACCTGACCTCATTTCCTGTTCATCCCTCCATCCTATCCTCCCCACCGCTCACTCTCTTTCTTTGCATTAAATACAGATGTCAATAACATCAACGTCATGTGTTTCAGTGTTTTTCAACTGGCTTACAATCATCGAAATGTCTTCATTCCATCAGTGCCCTGAAACACACACTTGAGTTTGAGAAAGTTTCTTCAGTCGGAGCTGCAGTGATGTGGGTGGTTGTTATGTTACATAACGTTACATAAGGACGGAGCGATGCATAATCACAGCGCAGGCGATCTAACAGTGCGGCAAACACTCACATCACCATATATGATGAACGATTGCAGACCGGAACTGGGAGGCGGATCTGACCACGCACATCATCCTCATAACACGCAGAACAGCAGGACTGATAAAGCTGGTACAAACCCAGATACAGTGCTACTCTAGCATCAGAGATGGCTCATATATCTCATACTACTGCTCATATACAAACTCCAACCTGAGCTATGAAAACAGAATATTCCAGTTTCAATACAGGTTAAGCTCAGTCAACAGCGTTTGTGGCATAATGTTGGTAGCTACAAAAAATAAGTGACTTATGGTTTTCTTTAAAAAAAGCAAAATCTAGGTTACAGTGACACACTTCTAATGCAATTTACTTGCATTAATTCTTCTATTAAAACATGTATTATTTGAAACATAAAGCTGTTATAATCACAGGAATAAATTACACTTTAATATCTCATAATATTACTATTTTACTGTATTTTTAATCAAATAAACCCAGCGTTGGTTAACATTAGAGACTTATTTAAAAAACAAACATTTGAATGATTGTGTACATTTAAGGAGGGACTAAAATATCACACAGTCTTGGGATTTTTTTTTTTTTTTACTTGGAACAGTGAGCAGCAACCACTCAGAAACCAGCTAGTAATACATTAGCGACCGCAATGCAACACCCTAAAAATATTCATAACACCTTAGCAACCGCATAGCAGCACCCTGGCTAATATCCACAGACAGTTTTGCACAGACAAGCACAAAAATCTTTTCATACTTCAATTCTGCACTACAAAACAATAACTACAGATTGAGTCAAAATTAAGTTCTGGCTTAAAATGGGTCTCTTATACTATGATAAGACAGATGGACGTCCTGTGACAGATGGGTTTGGCTCAACTGATATCCATAACAAAATTAATGATTTGATATCAATTTCAACATCAGAATTGAACCAAAAACATGTTTTTCCTCACTTCCAGTGTTGTCACAGCTACTGATTTTGTTGATGCTGTGAGCTGTGCAGCAGTGAAGCCCTTGAGTTTACAGCAGTTTACTGCAGAATCATGAGACATGAGGACTGCTTCTTTATCTCCACCTCTTTCTCTCTATCCTAACTTTCTTGTTCACTTCCTCTGACTGTCACACAGTGTACTGCTGATCGATTGTGTTACGCAACTCCGTTATATTCCTGTCTCCCCCGCATGACAGGAGAGCAAGGACAGACGCACACTTACACTAGAGACTTTGTCGCATGGAAAGTGGAAGTGTTTTAACCCATACCTGTATCACAATGCTCATTCTGATACATCTGCAATCCATTTAATGTAGTTTTGAGACTTCAGCTTTTCACTGAGACTATATTGAGCCAAACGGACAATCTTTTTAAAAAGTCATAGTGGTCTAAAAAATTTTTCTCCAACCAACTGACTTCAAAACAGTTGACAGTTTTGCTGAGACTAAAGCCTATCAGTGTCCAAACAAAAGCCAGTGAATGAAAATCTGATCACTTAATCACTGTATAGAAGTTCTGATGAGTTTAAGGATGTGCTAAAGAGGTGTGAAGCTTTAGTTTCAACAGTCAAATCAGATAAGTAGCTGCTAATGGAGGTTAAAGACAATTACTATAGTAATTGTACTTGCACTGTTTCTTTAAATTTGACTTTATTCCCTTATCTCACAATTTTATCACAGTTTAAAAGAGTCAAAATTGTGAGATATATACTGTAATTGCATGAAATAGTTGAAATGTGTTATAAAATTGCAACTGAGGGAAAGTCTCAATTGTATCACAGTGTTTTAGTGCCATGTAAAAAAAAATAGTATACAATAAATAAATAATATGGTTATACTTTATTTTAAGGTGTTCTTGTTACAGTGTAATTATATATTTAAGTACTAAGTAATATTAATTAACTACATGTACTTACTGTATGGTTAGGGTTAGGATTAGGGTTTGGTTTAGGGTTACTTGCATGTAATTATGCATAATTTATTGTAATAATAATAGTAAGTACATGTAACTTGTGTAACAAGGACTCCTTAAAATAAAGCGTTACCAAAAATACATACAAATAAGATGACGAGAATAGTCATTTTATGAATAAAGACAAAATTACCATAAAGTCATAGCAATATGAGAACCACGGAATTACCACATTAAAGATGTATTATTTTGAGTATAAAGTAGGGGTGGGCGATATGGAAAAAATATATCACAATTTTTTTTAGAAATATCACGATTCACGATTTTATCACGATTCTTTGTCATGTTGGTTTTACTATTTTGGTTTTACAAGTTGTCTGAGCATTACAACCAAAATAGAAAGACAAAGCCTTTCAAGGTAACAAAAAACAAACAAACAAAAAAAAAAAGACATGGCAGATATTTAGGCCAAAGTGGGCGAAGATAAAAATCTTTGTCATTATTTTATCTTTCTTATTAAAAAATAAGAACAAATATACACATTACAAATACACACAATATACAAATAGAACAAACAGTGCTTTATTTTCAGGTACAATAGGTGTATATTTAGCAGGAGCATTCAAGAAATTGAATGAACAAATATAAAAATAAAAAACTATATAGACTGATTTCTAAAGCAACTGTATTCAAGTTTTTCAGTCAAGAGTAGTGAGTGATTTTTCTAGTGTAGTGAGTGGTTTTATTAACGTTAAAGGAATAGTTTCCCCAAAAATAAAAATGCTGTCATCTGTCAATTCTGTCATAATATTTTATTTTTATACCATCATTTACTCAAAAATTGTTTTAAACCTGAGTGAGTTTCTTTCTTCTGCTCAAACATAAATGTTATTTTGAAGAACGTGGAAAACCAAACAGTTGCTGGTCCCCATTGACTTCTACATTATTTTTTCTTACTATCAAATTCAGTGTGGACCAGCAACTGTTTGGTTACCCTCATTCTTCAAAATATCATCTTTTGTGTTCAGCACAAGAAAGAAATTAATACAGGATTGGGACAACATGTGAGTGAGTAAATAATGACAGAAATTAAATTGTAGGGTGAACTATCCCTTTAATGACAGTGGCAGCATGTTCAGTATACTGTCCCTTTAAGACCTGCACGCATCTATAGACACGTATCCATTTTTCTCTCAACGGTTTACTTTCATTTTAGACATAACCAACTGAGTCTATACGTAAACCTTGTGTGTTTTGACAGTATTAGCGCAAAAGATAACTTAGTTCAGTAATCAGGCGCTGTTTGACAGGGTTTTAGTGTGCGCGCTTCTGCTGTACGCGCTCAGAAAAAGCAGACGTCAGAACAGCGCGTGAATGAAACATTTAACCGGCAAGGCTTGTATGCAAATAACGTACTTTTGCGATCACGAATAAGTGCAGTGTCCTCTCTACCACTGTATGTCGTGTTGTACGGTATATAGAGATGAAGGCGCCAGAACTGTAATTGATAGAATGTGCGCTGTAGCACGATATTACGATATTTCTTCAAACGCAGATCGTGGAGAGATTTTTATTGTCCACGATCAAAAATCGTCATATCGCACACCCCTAGTATAAAGGTAATATTTTGAGTGAAAAAAAAAAAAAAAAATCATAGTACTTCAAGACGACTAAGACGTCATACTTGCATTGACAACTTTGTTATGGTGACTTTGACTTTATTCTCAAAATATTAGGAATTTAATCTCGCGATGCTAATGACTTTATTCATATATTTTGATTTGATTCTTGTAACCTTATTTGTTTTTTCTTTTTTTTGTGTGCGATACTAAAATACCATTGTACAATTGTGATATATCAACTAAAAAGTCAGAAAAAAGAATTTCAAAAACAATCTCTGAATTGAGAGACAATGTCAGTATTGTTGGGTAAAAATATTTTATAGTATAGATTTTGTAACTTTGGAAAGATTTTGGCCCAATTACAGGATGTTATTAACCTCAAACAGACGGGGAAAAAACCCAATAGATGAATCACTCCGGTAGATACATCAGTCCATCACTAGCCCATGTAAACGAGAACAGGCTATTTTTGTAAAATCATCAGAGGTTTGCGCTATACAGATCACGTCAAGTGTGGCGTGTGCATGTTTCCTGCACGAATGAACAGTGCTTTTCCAGACTACTGAACATCTGCAGTGTTTTCTGGAAACTTTAGCACTCCTAATACACTGTTACTGCCTGAATCATTCAACCTGCTCGCCTGCTGAAATTATTCATCCAACTGAAGACATACACAACTCCTACATCAGAGTCCTCTTCACTGATGCACAGTGTTTATCTGTGTTAGAGAGGATAGCTAAACAAACCAGCTTAATATAGAGCCTCATTCCTGATTCATAATTTGTAAGCACACAATGGAAAATTGTAGCGCTTCAGCACTAATATTTACTGCTGTGAGAAGGGTGAGGAGAAAAAAAAAATTAATCAAACAGAATACAGCTACAAGTGTTACGGATAAATGGATGTTATGAAGAGCTGGTGTTATTCACATTCACAGGAATTTCACAACAAGTGTGATGTGTAAGATGTGACGTCTCCAACGCAATATTTCACCAGAGACTATGACAGCTGATTTTCAATCACACTGGGACTTTCCATTGACACACACACACACACACACACACAGAGAGAGAGATGCACTGGAGCTGCATCTGTCCAGTGTGCTCCACAAATGTCAGACTTCTTTAGCTTGATATAATGAGCCCTGCGGCTCTCTTACTGCGGCAGTTATGCCAGAGAGAAATCAAAAATAATCATCAGGGAGAGATATTCACGCTCGCAGACCTCATTTTGCACACGGAACCTCAGACCACCAGATCATTTTATGTTATATTATACGTCATACTGCTAGTTAGTAGATCCCTGGAGGAAAAAGTATATAAAATGTAGTGTACAGGGCAATCTATTACAAAATTATGCTTTAAAGCAGGGTTTCCCAAACCTTGGTCACTATAATCGTGATATGAAATTAACAATCACTATGTAAAATAATTCTGGTAAAAACTTTAAAACTGATAAAAAAAAAAGAAAAAAGTTTTTGAAGTAAACATGCAAATGTGCTATTAAATTATTGAAATATTTACTTAAAATCTCAGGGGGTACTTCAAGTAAATAATTTATGCCAAAGAGGTTCGGCTTACAAAATGTTTGAAAAGCCCTGCTTTAAAGGAATAGTTCACCCAAAAAATGAAAATTTGCTGAAAATGTACTCATCTTCAGGCCATTCACTGGAGAAAGCGCTATTACGGGATTACGGACGGAAGCGACAGTTTAAAGTTTAAAAACATCTTGATAGATTTGTTTTTTACGAACATGCAGCTTTTCACTTCTCAAGACTTTAACTGATGGACTGGAGTTGTGTGAATTACTTGTGGTTTATTGTGATGTTTTTATCAGCTGTTTGGACTCTCATTTTGACGGCACCCATTCACTGCAGAGGATCCATTGGTGAGCAAGTGATTAGTTATGATGAAGAAACAAACTCCTCTACATCTCAGATGGCCTGGGGGTGAGTATATTCAACAAAATTTCAGATTTTGCTGAGCTATTTCTTTAAATGTTAAAACAATAAAAATACTGTTTAAAATTAAGGCAAATTGTGACACTTTTACGGTGGTCAAATGTTAGTAGATCATGTTGATAGTTAATGTGATTCTGTGGTTCCTGTGTGAATTTGAACTGATTTTCATACATCCACTCAAAATCACCAAAACACCAGCTAATTCAGCTGAAGTGTCCATACCTCTTTTGAGGTCAGCTTTGAAGAGCAAGGACACAGAGGTGTGCTGGTTCTTTTTTTGACCATGTGATAATCTTTTAACAGGCCTAATGAGGGTGAATAGAGGATGACTGCTCGATGCTGCCAAGATACACAACCCCAACCGCCATCAAACAAGCAATCTGCTCTCAGTCACTCACGCAGATTCATCACCAGACTGAATGCTCTTATTATCAGAATCTTACTGTCTGTTAAACAGGGCGTCTCCGTCTCTCTACACTGTGAACGTTACACTGCCAAACAAAAACAAAGCAGCTGATTGGTTAAATTCAAACATTCTCAACCAATCAGAAGGAAGTGCAATGGCTTTGTCTGCCCTGACTGAATAAACGTGTAACAACTTCCATCTCTTTTTGTGTGGTTAGGAACCTGCCCAAATATAGTGAGGTAATAAAGCAGAAGTAGGAGCTGTCTCTCATGTGAAGATATTAGCCAATCACAAGAGAGGTAATTTACATAACACACTCTTAAAGGTACAGCAGCCCAAAAAACAAAAACAAAACACACACAAAAAAAAAAAGCCCAGCAATTCTAAAGCCTAAAGTATATTTCAGTTTTGATGCAAACGCTTAGATCCATACAGCTAAACACAGAGCCTTTTCAAGTACAGTCAGGTCCATAAATATTGGGACATCGACACAATTCTAAGATTTTTGGCTCTATACACCACCACAATGGATTTCAAATGAAACGAACAAGA
>JAFVLL020000127.1:0-14158 GCA_021397915.2 Tor tambroides
ACACACACACATATATATATACACATATATATATATATACACATACATACATATATATATATATATATATATATATATATATGAGATACAGTTCAGAACTTTCTAAAAGACAATCTTTCCAAATACAGTATGTTCAAGCAGGGTCCATGTATGAGAAAGAATGAGCGAGTTGGTTGATTCATGATCTGTCAGATCTGCCTGCTCAGCTCGACCAACAAGCATCACCGGGGGCGTGATACTAATAGTTCTGACAGCAGGGAGCGATCAGCCCAGCCCTCAGAGTCGATACTCTGCACACTACGAGCAACCTGCAGAGCGCACTGCAATACGCACAGCCTCAGTGGTGCAACAAACCCACCCACTGTTCTTCTCTGTTTCTATATCACCCCCAGCACAGGACTTCCCTTCATTTAAACCCTCACACACACACACACAGGGTGCTGGCACTGCAGGAGCGTTGCCAGGGTGACAGAAGGCTGGTCTCCACCCTGCAGGCCTCTCCCCTCCTGAACATATGCTGCACCAGTATTAACACACACATACAGTGAGTCAATAAGACAAGTGATCTCTCGCTCTCTCTCACGGTAACAGACATGGCAATAGTCTATCGCTTACCACAAACACTGTCTGTCTCATCTGCCTCTGTTTAGACAGATTTTACATCCATCCTCAGTTTGTTATTCTCTCGGTCTGTCTGTCTTTCTGTCTGTCAATCATCACTGTGGCCTCAAATTACTGTGCGACATACTGCGTCCAGTCACAGTGTGGGGTTGGGTGACGATGTTGGCATCACCCTGGTTACAAAGACAGATGACAAGGCAAAAAGAAACCATGCAGCTCGGGTCAGCTCCTTCTGTTACTGCTGACACACACACACACACACACACACACACACAATCAATATGCATCACTCACACAGACGCCACCCTTCAGTTTCCTGCAGCTGTTGAGTCAGGTCCTCTTTAATTATGTGAGTAGAAGAGGAAGTGTGTGTTTCAGTGCAACTATCACATGGGGAGGCCTGAATTTATGCATGTTGAGCGTGCATGAAAATTTGTAACTGTACTGTGAATGTGTTTGCTCAGTGGAAGTAACAGTCTCACACCTCTTCCCTGATGCAACATTCGGTAATAATGTTAATTTCCCAAAGGACTACTGATCGGTTTAAATGCAAGGCATTAGTATCATGAACGAACAATGAAAAATGAGTTTTTACAGCATTTATTAGTTTAGGTAACTTTATAATATATCGTACTGTTCAAAAGCAAGTAAAATTTATGTTTTTGAGAAAAAGTCTCTTAATGCTCAACAAGGCTGCATTTATTTGATCAAATACATAGTAATTGTGCATTGTGATATGTTATTACAATTAAAAAAAACAACTTCCCTATATTAATATATTTTAAAAAGTAATTTATTCCTGTGATGGCAAAGCTGGATTTATAGCAGCCATTACTTTCAGTCTTCAGTGTCACATGATCCTTGACAAATCATTCTAATATGCTGATTTGGTGCTCTAGAATCATTTCTTATAATCAGGGTTAAAAGGTTGAGCTGTTTAATAACTTTGTGGAACCAATTATACATTTTTTCAGGAATTGAATAGAAAGAACAGCATTTATTTTAAATAGAACTATTTTTTTTGCAACAATGTCAATGTCTTTACTTAATTTGATGCATCTTTGCTAATAAATAAATGAACTTGCTGACCCCAAATGTTTTAACTGTAGCATAAAACAATACAAATTTAATAATTCACTTAAAATTATAAATGCATATGTAGAACTAAACTGAACCAAAGATGAATAAATGTTGTAGAAGTATTGTATATTATCATACAGTCCTACCTAAAACGCAAATCTGACATATTTTCCCAAAACAGCATTGTACTGTGGCTATTCAGCATTAATACGAAAGTTCTCACTTCAGGAAGACGATCAGCCTCACATCATCACACTCCAAAAAATGATGATGAGCATGCAACATTTTACACAGGCTTTTATGCAAAGTGACTTAAATCAATGAAGGATACAACATAAACAATTCATGCCAACGAGGCAAGAACATGAGAAGTTCTGCAATACAAAGCCCTAAAACTGCTCAGAAGAATACAGGCTAGAGCAAAGATGAAAGTGAGAGATGACGAGTCAAGTGAAATAATAGAACTTCCACATCTAAGCTGCTCCAGTGGGAATGCAGCTGCTGGCACTGTAAGGTTATCTACTGAAGAAGAAACAGTTGAAATATAATAATTCTCAGTCAACAGCCTCTATAATGGCTCTATTGCTCAGGGCTGCTGCCATCTGCTGGAGGCTTTGCATCACTGCAACTAGCTCATCTTTACCGCAGTACACACCAACGCCCACACAGAAGATGATTATTACACACAGGGGTGTTGGATGCTCATTAACCGACACAAGAGGGGGTTGAAGCCGAAAGAAGAGATACAGAGCGAGAGTCCGAGTGTGTGTGCACTCATTAGCTGTTTAAGGCGTGAGGTGGGGCGGTAACAGTGGGCTAGTAACAGCTAAAGAATCTGCTATATTGATTCAGAGGTTAAAGAGGTTTGGATAATTAATTAATTGAGCAATGTAAGCACAGAATTCACCAACCGGCCCCTCAAAGACCTTCACAGACAATATATCACATTCTTTCTCAAGAATATAAACAATTTTATGTTAGGGATTCGTCAGAGTAGCACCATTTCCTTTCCATCACTTTTCAAGTGAAATTACCCCCCACTGTACACACTTCCCAGTGTTTCTGCGCAGTTTCCGTGGCAACAAACCCTTCAATCACCCAGCCGATGGGCGAGATCCATTGCCATCCCATAGCAGCACCCTGTTGGCATGACAACGGTGAAACATGCTGCCTCTGCTGTTTCTGAGGCTGAGTAAGAGATACAGTAGAGGGCTCAAATACACACTCATGCACTGTACAATATACATACCATCAACTACTCTATTCTGTGGCATGCTGATGGAGGGAACTAACTCACTAACCTTAGACAGAGACTGAATTATAGGAGATTACGGCCAAAAAAATGATCACGGTAAAATGTTTCATATCAGTCGATATTGATAATTATCGTGATAAATTTCAAATCTTTATTTCTTTCAAGTTTAAAGGCAGATTTTTGCTCCTAAATAAAAGTTGTAGAAACCAGATCATTAATTGTGGTTTTAAACTACTCTTTATGGTCAGAACATGACGAACCCTTCACAACAAATCCTTCGCGCATTTGGCAGTAGCTTGACAGTAGAACTAGCTTGATTTAGGATGCAGATGGAAATTTGCTCATGATCACAAATACTAACATCTGTAAAAATGTAACAACCTCATTTGATATTGTGAAATTTAATTATAATGACAGCCCTACATTGTCTCACACATCTGAGTCATCATTTTGAGCTCTTCAAAGTGATTTGCTGCAGTCTTTGGCAAATTGCTGAAATATAACTTTAACTATTCTTCCCTGTGGCCCAGCTTTAGAAAAAGCTCAGCAAGGCGAAATGTGTTGATGATGCCGAGGCACAGATGTTTCTAAAGCCTGCGAGACAACGGAAACCACAGTAAGATGTCCCTCACACGCTCTCTCTCTCATTAGCACACTGTTGCCGCATTGCCCTCTCCTCTCGCTGCTGTTACTCATCTGCTACTGTTTGTGTTGTGTGGTAAAAGCTTAATAAACACAGAAACGGAGCCCCATGCAGAAAACCAATTAACATTGGCGGTTGTTGTTTTAGAGCTCGTCAAACCAGGCACTGTGAAAATAATAACACAGACGTACATCTCATTGACTCTTAATGGGTTACTTGGGCTTGTAGAGCCTGGTTTGCTGTATGATGTTTTTGTTTCAGCTCGATGCTCAATGAATGCCCACTTGTTTGTAGTGGATAAACAGAACAAGTGCTTTGTTGGGGCAGTCAGTCAGGCTTTGTTGAGGATTCCCTGTTGCACGCTCCCCTTGAAAACATAAAGGTGGAAAGATAAACAAACGCGTTGGTGTTCAAGCAAACAGTACACAGATGCATAAACACCTGTGATGTGTGACCCATTTTTTTAGCGCTGATGTTTTTTTTTGTAAAGTGACTCATCAAATACAGTTTATAGACAGAGATCTGGCTGCAGATTTCAGAGTGTGAAAAATCACTGTCCACATGGGACCTTCAGGTCTGTCAAAATCAGGTGGGTGGATTTAAAGTTTTTAAAGCTAAAGAAATGCTTATGTAATTTAGAAGCTGCTCCATAGGCAACTGTTATTTGGTTTTACACCTACACATACAAAAAGATTTATTATTTGGGGAAGGAAAATATGCATAGACTTATAATACCCATAATTTAGGCTGGAGATGTACTTTACAGTACTGAAAGAATATGTAATATGCTAATTAGAATTCCATTGATCTTTAGCTACATGAAAGTCCAGTAACAATTAACAGCACCTAAATTTACCAACACATTAACATGAGGTTGGTGGATTGCTGTAATAAAAAAAACAACAATAAACAAAAAACTGGGCAAACAAAATGTCAAAATTTATTTTAGCATAACTGTATACAGAGATGGAATTCTGAAACTATAATTTATTCTATTGCACAAATGTGATGGACCAAAATGTTTCATTAAAGTTGCAATGAAATGGAAATATCGACAGTATATCTGAGTGTAACAGATTATCATGCTTCTATTCATCGATTGCTGACTGGATTTTGAGATGTGGCCATTGGATTTAAAAACAGAGGCAGATATGAATGTGAGGTTGTAGTGGATTGTAGAAGTCTGGCATATGTCAACAGTTAGGAGATTGAGTTCTGAACATTTTGAGGTTCGAGAATCGAGACAGACCTGTATATTACAAACTCTCTCCTCATTATTTAAAGGCCAAAGCTCACAGAAATTCATTCCAAAAATTAATATAGACATGACTTTTATCAAATAGAGGAGCTGACTCCAGTTAACTTAACTTGATGCCAAGTGCTGATGAAATGTTGACAGAGCACTTCAGAAAGATCTCTCTGGTGCATAATGCAGTCAGTGAAGAGAGATGACCGTATTGTGCTGAGTATAGAATATTCTCAAGGCGTGTGTGTGAGAAAGAGAGAGAGGTGTGGGCAAACATGACACAGGGCTCCAAAAATAAATAAACATTTAATATAGTTAACTAAAGTAGTTAACTAAAATTAATTATTGGTTTGTTGTCCTCAACATATTCTTAGAGGCTTTCAAGACTATCCAGCAGAAAACCAAACATTTAATGGGGTCATGGCATGTGAAATCAAATTTCCCTTGATCTTTTGATACAAAAGTCTTCGTATAATTAACACATCCTGCAAGTTGCATAACTTAAAATGTCCTCATCATCAATAAAAAAGCATTTATGTAATAACCCTCAGAAAACAGTTCGTTTTAGATCCTATGGGACAAGGTGACGTCAGCTGGGCACAGTCGTTTGCATAAACACTCCCAGAGCAAAACATAAGGTGTGTTCGACTTGAAGCAGCGCTGCACAGAATGATCAGTGTATGACATCAAAATACCGCGAGAGCGATAAGAGAGCAGATGGATCCTTATGCTTTCAAATCGCTCTCGCGGTACTTTGATGTCATACACTGATCATTCTGCTCAGCGCCGCTTCAAGTCGAACACACCTATTGTCATAGGCCCCGCCCGCTGCAATTCAGTCATTAACAGCTTGGCACTTGATCACACTGAATGCGAGTGTCGCACATAGAAATTACAATCACTGCCACTATCTTTTCTATAGTGGAATCAGTATACAGATGTGCGTTTGCTTTCTGACACAGTCCACGCACTCGAGTCTGTTGTCGGGGCACATGTGAAAGAAAGTTCGCTTTGATACATTTTGCTTAAACCATAGACTGTAAAAAAAAGTGAAGAAAAGTGAAGCCGCCATTGTCCCAACAGGGCGCAGCCATATTGCGCTGATTTGGTACCGGGGTCTGCGCAGTAGCGAACTTGTGACCGGAGTCTGCGCAGTAGAGAGCGAAGTGGAGCTGCGTCCCGCCCACACTCCCGCTGAGTCGATCGCAAGCACACACCCCTGACCGTTTTTAAATTAGCCTGTACTGCTCCAATTTTTGTCTGCTGATTGCCGTATCATAGGCTTGTGTTAAAATAAGGTAAATACAACTGCAATCTCTTCCTGAAAATCCCGAAAAAGTCCGTTGGCACCTCAGTTCACTCAGAGAAGCTGTCAGTCTCAGCTGTCAATCATGACGTCACACTCCCGTTTTTATAGCATCACTTAACTAACTAAAACCAAACTTATTTAAAAAATGAACAGCCTAACTTACATCGGCGTGATAAAATCTACATAAAATGACAAAAAAACATCTTTGAAAACAAAATATTTGAAGTGAAATTTAATTATTTAGTTTGTCTCACGTCCCATTAGATTACATAGAGAGGGCGTTAAGTAAATGATTTTCATATTGGTTTGTCTGAAAATTACCATTTTATTTTGATCATGTTGTCAAAATACTCAAAACATGCAATAGTGAGGGGGCGTTGATACTGTTTCCTATGCAATGACGTTAGCCAATCATAACAATGGCCGATTACTGAGAAGCCTTAAAGGACATGCCCCTTAAAAACAGGCTGTTTCTGAGAGGTTCAGAGTGAGGGTTGAAAATAACCATTTTTGCACAAGTATTTTTTGTTAAAAATTTTAACATTAAGTAAACCTCAAGGAACATATTAAAATAATTGAAAAAATCCATGTCATGACCCCTTTAAGTTTGCAAGATATTTACATTTAGTCCTTTAGCAGATGCTTTTATCCAAAGCAACTTACAAATGAGGACAATAGAAGCAATCAAAATCGACAAAAGAGCAATGATATGCAAGTTCTATAACAAGTCTCAGTTAGTTTAACGCAGTGCATGTAGCAAGTTTTTTTTAAATTACATAATAAAAAGAAAACAGATATAATAGAAAAAGAATAGAGCAAGCTAGTGTTAGAGGCTTTTTTTGCTTTTGTTAACAGTATAATAAATAAAAAGAAAACAGATAGAATACAAAAAGATTAGAAAAGCTAGTGTTAGTATTTTTTTAAAGAATAGAATTAGAATAGAGAGTGCTAGAGTTAGAGGGTCAAATAAAGATGGAAAAGATATGTTTTTAGCCGATTCTTGAAGATGGCTAAGGACTCGAATTGAGTTGGGCATGTCATTCCACCACGAGGGAACATTTAATTTAAAAGTCCGTGAAAGTGATTTTGTGCCTCTTTGGGATGGCACAATAAAACGATGTTCACTTGCAGAAATTAAGCTTCTAGAGGGCACATAAGTCTGAAGTAATGAATTTAGGTAAAGGGGTGCAGAGCCAGAGGTGGTTTTATAGGCAAACATAAATGCCTTGAATTTTATGCGAGCAGCTATTGTTAGTCAGTGCAAACTGATAAACAGAGGTGTGACGTGCATTCTTTTTGGCTCATTAAAAATTCATCTTGCTGCCGCGTTCTGGATTAATTGTAAAGGTTTGATAGAACTGGCTGGTAGACCTGCCAAGAGAGCATTGCAATAGTCCAGCCTGGATAGAACAAGAGCTTGAAAAAGGAGTTGTGAAGCATGTTTCGAAAGAAAGGACCTGATCTTCTTGATGTTGAATAAAGCAAATCTGCAGGACTGGGCAGTTTTAGCAATGTGGTCTGAGAAAGTCAGCTGATCATCAATCATAACTCCAAGGTTTCTGGCTGTTTTTGAAGGAGTTATGGTTGATGTGCCTAACTGGATGGTGAAATTGTGATGAAACAATGGGTTTGCTGGAACCACAAGGAGTTTTGTCTTGGCAAGGTTGAGTTGAAGGTGATGGTCCTTCATCCAGCAAGAAATGTCTGTTAGACAAGCTGAGATGTGAGCAGCTATCGTCGGATCATCAGGATGGAATGAGAGGTAAATTTGAGTGTCATCAGCATATCAGTGATAAGAAAAGCCATGTTTCTGAATGACAGAACCTAGTGATGCCATGTAGACAGAGAAGAGAAGTGGTCCAAGAACTGAGCCCTGAGGCACCCCAGTAGTTAGATGTTGCGACTTGGACACCTCACCTCTCCAAGATACCTTGAAGGACCTATCTGAGAGGTAAGACTCAAACCACTGGAGTGCGGTTCCTGAGATGCCCTTTGCCAATAGGGTTGACAGGAGGATCTGGTGGTTAACCATGTCAAAAGCAGCAGACAGATCCAGCAAGATAAGTATTGAAGATTTGGAATCCGCTTCAGGTATGCCTTAGGGCTTCAACAGGCAATCGGGTTGAATGTCCACTTCTGAAACCAGACTGGTTGCTGTCGAGGAGGTTGTTCTGTGTGAGAAAGGCAGAGACTTGGTTGAACACAGCTCGTTCAAGTGTTTTTGCAATGAAAGGAAGAAGGGAAACCGGTCTGTAGTTCTCTAAAAGAGATGGGTTAAGGGTGGGTTTCTTAAGTAGTGGGGTTATACGAGCCTGTCTAAATGCTGAGGGAAAAACACCAGTGTGAAGGGATGTGTTAATGATGTGAGTGAGTGCAGGTACAACTGCAGGAGAAATGGCTTGAAGGAGATGAGATGGAATAGGATCAAGCGGACAAGATCCTATAAGATATAACAATGGATATACAAGATCAATGACTTTAGTTCTGAAACTGAAAGTTTCAGTTTTCAGTTGCAACATAGCACTGGCCAATCAACTGGCCGGAAACTGTTTCACACTGGTCACAGGGCAGCGGACCATCCTTATTGCTGAGACCTGCAGCAACAAGTGCATATGATCAAACATGCACTCTCACACATTCTGGGGAACAGCTGATCTCTTTTTCTAACACACAAATGTAATCCCGCCTGCTCTCTGTGTCAGAACAAAATCTAATTAATCAGTTCACACAAACAGTGAGTCACACACCCTGAAGCAGCATTATTATACACAGCTCTGTGATGCTTTGGTGCAGCCAAATTCAAATGACTAGAGGAAAGCCATGCATCACTCTGAAGCAACATCTACCACAGCAATGACTCATTCAATGAAAGCTGGAAACTCTTTACATTATGGAGACAACTTGTTTCTCATGATTATTTTATTTAGAGTTTGTCTAATTGGACTTCGAAAACACCTTGACAGAGTGTTTCAATGACACAGTAAACAATGAAAAATGCAGCTATTCTGAACATCACACGATTCGCAGGACCATTTCTCCTGAAGGTATTATTTATCAAATGCAAGGAGATTAGCGCTCGGTTGTGAAATGCAGGATAGAAGGCTTTGGATAGCATATAAAAAGCTGATATGAAGCCAGCGAGAAGACAAAGAAATAAAGATGAGGAGAAAGACGTCTGTCCTCATTCGACTGTTCTTTGGTGTTATTGTCAAGGGTGTCTCCGTGTATGTCTCTGGATGGATAAGTGATGTCTAGTCTTCTGTTCAAGAATACTTGGGGGATTCTGATCCAAAGGCGGCTCATTTTTTGGTTATGACTCTAAAGCCTGCAAAAGCTTTGCCATAAGCAAACTCGTATTAAAGCTGAAAAAAGCTACTGCCAGCCTGCTTTATTTGTGTCTAGGCAGATTTGTGTGTGTTCAAAGACAAAGGGGGAGTGAGAAGAAAGCAACAGTGAGGAAGAAGTGTGAGTGTGTGTGTTATAGAAGATATCAGAACAAGGCAGCCGCCCCCTCTGCAGCAGAGCAGAGACAGCATTCAAGTTTCTCCAACAGCAGGGACAGAATCTGTATTACACAAATTACACAAAACATTGGAAATACACCCAAAAAAATTCCAATGGACAAATAAAATCCAAAAAAACCCCGACTGATTGTGGAAATCAGACATGTCATTAAAATTACACAACCTATGTGATTGGACACAACTTTGACTATCCCTAACAGTCTCGGTTTCATTGGCAAAAAATAAAATTAATTGGCTGTTCAAACGCGATATTGCCTAGCTTGTCAGTGAACTATGGCTCTGTGTAGTCAATGCTGCTCCATCTGAAAGCAGGTGATGGAGATTTACTACTAATCACGGAACCGGCTTTACTGACAAGATGCGCATGCACATGCGATTAATTGCACAGCCCTAGTGTGTCTGTGTAGACCTTAGTCAAGGTAAATGCCATATTTTATTTTTTTGCCAAAATAGTGCTCAAGAAACATTTCATATTATTGTTCTATGTTGAAAACAATTGTGCTGCATAATATTTTTGTGGAAGCCATCATACATTTATTTTTGAAAATTCTTTGATGAATAGAAAGTTCAAAAGAACAGCATTTATGTGAAATGCCTTTATGAAAATCCAAAATCTATTGTAACATTATAAATGCCTTTACTTTTGATCAATTTAATGCATTGTTTCTAATAAAAGTATTAATTTCTTAAAAAAAAAAAAAATCTTACCAAGCACAAACTTTTGAGTGGCAGTGTACACACATAAGCCATCAAATACACATACAAAGCCTTACTAACATCTAACATCTGAAGCGCTCACAAAATACACAGAATATAGCACAAAAATCAGCTATGAAAAACTGAATCTAATCCTTCTTAAATCCAGATTGTCTAAAAGCTTCTGGCTTAGTCTTGCTCATGAAGGATTTTAAAAGAGTAAGAGAAGGGAAAGAAGTAAAGTAAAGTATGAAAGGCAAAATTGTAAGGGCATGCCTGCCGGTTTGATGACATAATGAAAAAAACTAAACTCACCCATTGGAACACAGAGAAACAGAAGTATTAAAAAGTTGAGCCGAACAGGGAATTGCAGGTGAATTTCAGCTTTAATATCACAGTTATTCAGTATGATTCAGCATCATTTGAACTCTCAGGATGATCTATCCCTAGAATGCAATTAATGGCCGATGATTTTTCTCAATTAGTCCTAGCAGCTAATGAAGCTCATTTATATGCTAGCTCATCAGTGGAAATGAATTTTTAAATGCAGTGGTTACAGTTACAATACTCAGATGGACAAACCCCCAGAGGTGACTTAACTGAATTCAGCATGAAGGAGACACAGATCATTCATAAATGTATGTGACAAGTGTGAGGTGTGAGGGATGTCTTAGAGCCCCACATAATGACAATCTCAATTATTCTAAAGAAAGAATGACTAGAATGATGGATTAAAAATTTATCTGAAGGAAGGAGATATTATTAGAGGACAGTGTTCTCTGTGTGAGTGTAGTGTTGCAACAGTGTAAATCGTACAGCAAGTAAATGCAGGACCCTGAGACAGACCTAGAGATCTAGAGATGATCTATTGATTTGTCACAACACTAGAGAGAGCAAGAGAGGAGGAGTGGTACAACATAATGGGGCAGCAAATAGTTGTATCCCAGTCTCAGAGGGGCTTTTTTCATAAAAAAATAGTGGGAGTGTATGTGTTTGAAAGAGAAACAGAGCATGACAAAATACCTAGAAAAGTGAAGGAGAGAAAAGGGAGGACAGATCAATAGTAAACAGGCACGTGATTGAGAGTTGAAAGGGCAAATTAGAAGCACTCACAGGATGTTTAGCAGACAGTCTGCCACTCACTGTACTCGTCTGATTCCATGTGGAAGAAATGAACGTCTGAGAAGCAGAGAAACAGAGAAAACAAAAAGCACAAAATTTACTAAATAACGATAATCTGTTAATTCTGTCAGCTTAAGTCATTTAAAGAGCATTCAAAATCAACAGAGGTTTAAAAAATATATAAATAAATAAAATAAATGGAAAACATTGGATAAAAATAAAATATTAAAAATACAGTTATGAACCCTAATTGAATATTTCACAGGAAAAAGAACAGAGACATTGTCAAAATAATGACTCAAATGTGACACTCTTGTACTGCCATCTAGTGTGCATGGTTTGATTTCTAAAATTCTGCATGTCAAATGTCTCACCTTGCTCATGCAAGACAAAATGCCATCCACAAATGCAGTCTTGTTTTTGTGAATCTGTCTGTATTCAAGTATGATTTTTGGCAGTGGATGCAGCTTCTGTAGTTGTAATAGCTAAAATAGAGTGCAAAAAGCCAGAAACTGAATTGAAACTGATACATTCTACTTTCAATTTTAGTTAAAGGATCATAGGTGATGAATAAAAAAAAAAACATTCATTCTTGCTCTTAGATGTCTAAGAATGTCTAAATAATATGCAGAATATTCAGAGTTACATACAAGTAACCCTAATCTAACCCTAACCCTATAGTAGGCACATGCAGTTAATTAATATTACTCAGTATGTAAATATATAATTACACAGTAACAAGGACATCTTAAAATAAAGTGTAACCACAATAACATCCATGTGAACACCTCATGTTTGTTTGCACATATAAGGACATTAAATGAGTACTCACTGCTGTTTCTGATGTGGACTGCTGTTTTTTGATTGTTTTGGGAAGCTTTTTATTCTCACAAAGTTCATGTAAACGCAGCTTCTCGAAAAGGATCTGAAAAGATGTTTGTAATGCATATTTCTAATTACATTGCAGTAACTACCAACAGATAAGTGACAACTTATCCTAAAAAAAACCTACCTAATAGACAACATTTTTGGGCATCATAGGGCATCTATGATTATGCTCAGAAATGATGTCAAAGCAGATAGCTAGCAAAGTTTCAAAAGCCTTTCAAAAACACTGACCAGTCTGAGCTGTGCACTGCTGGACACCAAGAACTTCTGACCTGCAGCCTGGTGAGCCTCCTGCTCTAACTGCTTCAGCTTAGACTGACAAAGAGAGAGAGAGCGCAAGAGAGAACCTTGTTAGAAGGGTGCTGCTGCTCATTCGGACACTTTCAAATACAGAAGGTATAGTAACACCCCACAGAGAATAATCCTGAAGTGTTTAATTAATCAGTTCCCTTCTTCTGAGAGAACTAAGGGAAGATGAGAAGAATGTACAAAGCAGAAGAATGATAGAGGAGGAAATGTGAAGAGTGCAGGAGTTTATGAAATAAACATACACAAAGCACTGGAGAAAACAATATATATGTGCGCTCGTGATAGAGAAGGCAAGAGATATGAAAGGAGACGGTAATGTTCTTTTCGAGAAAGCAGATGCCAGAAGTGGTAGATCTAGTCATTAATATTAACTACACACCTATACCCTCAATTCTCCTTTAGTGAAGACAGACCTGAGAAAATCACGGCTCATGGCTGTTTATAGAATCATAATAGAACCATACACACTCTTACCCCTAGCAACTCTGAAGTATTTTTCATGGCCTCCTTGTCCACATGCATTTTATAGCTTTCCATTACTGAGTGAGAGAGAGGGAACAATGTTAATGCAGCAAGTCAAAATTATTGGCTTTATTGTAAATGCAAGACTAAATCTAATTCATTAGACAGTGATATATAACTCCCTTCGTAAACAGCGTTTCATTTCAGACTGTGAAAGTAAATTTAAAGATAAAAAGAATGAATGTGCTGTACTAAAGGTTTATTCAATCGATTAAGTGACTAAAGAATTAGACAAATATATTAAATATATATAATTCCAATGTCATTCCAGTGTCTAACTCACAAATTACACGATTAAGCAAGAAAACGCATATGATAGCATCTGAAACAACTGGCAAAATTCAAATAGTGTCATTTGTGCGATTTACAAATTTCACGATAAACAACATATACATTTGTGCATACAATGATGGAAAAAGAAATGCCAGTGACATACATTCAAAAATACGTTTAGAACTGTTTCAAGTAAAAATTTAAATAAACTTATGATTATACAACCAGAATTCCAGAAATGTTGGGATTTTTAATTTGAATAAAATGAAAACTAAAAGACTTTCAAATGACATGAGCCAATATTTTATTCACAACAGAACATAGATAACATAACAAATGTTTAAACTGAGAAATTTGACCATTTTATGCACAAAATGAGCTCATTTCAAATTTTATGCCTGCTACAGGTCTCAAAATAGTTGGGACAGGGGCATGTTTACCATGGTGTAGCATCTCCTCTTCTTTTCAAAACAGTTTGAAGACGTCTGAGCATTGAGGTTATGAGTTTCTGGAGTTTGGGTATTGGAATTTGGTCCCATTCTAGGGATATAGGTTTCCAGCTTCTGAAGAGTGCATGGTCGTCTTTGAGGTATTTTTCGTTTAATGATGTGCCAAATGTTCTCTATAGGTGAAAGATCTGGACTACAGGCAGGCCAATTCAGCACCCGGA
>JAFVLL020000128.1:0-10582 GCA_021397915.2 Tor tambroides
GAGAAAGAGAGAGAGAGAGAGAGATTTTACTCAACTCTTACTCTTCTCCATAAAATATAGCATTTTTTTAAAAGATTCTTCCCATCAAATTCCTCAGTCACTCAATCAAACCAAACCAATATCAATCTAAATACAGTTTTTGTTGTTGTTTTTAAGAAAACGTGTCCTCCCATGCCAATGGGAATTGGATATACATTTTTAGATGTAGGTCAGATATCCAGATATCAGATATGTATCTGATTTATAATGGCTCAAAACTGATGTGAAAAAACTTAATCTTATGTGTATTTTTGTGTTTGTACATGTGCAACAATATCTAATTTGTGTCTGATGAGTAATTTTTTTGTGCTAGTGTAAAAGCAGCTAGATTCAGTAAACTGATTCAGTTTGAGGAGTTGCTACAATTTTGAAAAATAAAGATCCCAAAAGGGGGTTTTCATAGTGATACTACAGAAGAACCATTTTAGGTTTTCCAAAGAATCTTTTGGTGATCCAAACCATTTTTTTTTTCTTGTTTGGAAGAACATTAAAATAATCTAAGTTTACATTATTCCACTTTTTATGCAATGGAAACGTTCCATGGAAGTTAAAAGTTCTTATGAAACCATGCATACCAATAAAGAATCTTGTATCTGTTTGGATATTTTTTTTTCACTAACAATATCAAATGTTTTAGTTTGAAACTAAATAATCGTAGAAGTATTAATATAGTTTTTAATGCCATGTAAGCAACTGAGTTACAAAATATACAAGTGTTGCATAAATATAGTAAAATATAAACTACACAAAGAAAAATGCAGCAGTTAAGTGAATGATTGTAATAATGGCCATTTTAATGATGTTAAATATGCTTGCAGTATATTCAGCACAATAAAATGAATACATTTTTGGATTAATTTTGACTAAGGGGTGCTTGAGCCTAACTGATGAGACTGTGGGGGTACACAAATCAAGAAAGATCGGGAAACACTGATCTAATCCCCACTACATATGTTCACTATAAGCCGCTTAGATCCGTCTGTGCTGTCTGTGGGAAAAAGAAGAGACCGGGGGAGAGAGAGAGAGAAGCATCATGCTACGTGAGGATTTTACTGGGAAAACGGAGAACAGTCGTGCGCACTACAGTATTTCCACAAGTCCAGCCCTCGTCCGGTTTCAGACTCCATCACGACCGACCGTGAACCGGAGCAATAAAACTTTTTACATCGCTTTGAATCGAGCGCACGGTCTCAGCTGTGTGATGACAACAAACGCATAAAATACAGAATTTAAGGTAAGAACACGGACGATCTTTTCTCGTATTGTATGCACCAGTAGAACAGTTGAAGTGTGAGGTAAACGTTACATTATAGAACGCAAACTGGTTTGTAACAATCTGCAGCTCGCGAATTAAAATTTATGGAAAGAGATAGCTGTTATATGCGAAACATTTCCACCTCAATGCTTTAAATAAATACTAGTTTTTAATAAAACCTTTGCCTGATATAGCATATAAATAATGGTAATGCATTTACTTAAGGAGAAACATTGAACGAAACAAACGACGTGTACGGACGAACTTGGCATTTTATTTACAAAAATATCCCCACAAAGATCCTTTATTTAATTCGGATCATGTCAGGAGACGTTGAGATCATTTATATTATAAACTTATAAACATGCACGTGTATATATGAAGAATTAAAAATCCTCATATCCACATCGAGATTCATAAAGGTTCCATTTTCAGGGTTGCCAGATCCCGCGTGAAAACAAGCAATCTGATTTGGGGTAATGGATATTTTAGATAAATATATCCTATAGAGATAAATAGTATGCATTGTGTAGGTATAGCCTATGTATATATTCACATATACATAATGTGAATATTCCCAAAAAACAACACATAACAATGTGAAAATCCAAACCAAGTGCTGCTTATAATAAACAGACATGGCAACACGGAATTTACAGGAGGAACAGAGAGCTCTAGGAGAGACAACCCTCCACTCTTGACGTCAGACGAGAGAGAGAGAGAGAGAGAGAGAGAGAGAGAGAGAGCTCAACATAAACTCAAACTTCATCATCATTCCGTGTGGCCACAGCAGAGGAAAGACCTGCTTGGCCGTCATAAGACTACAGACCCTATTTTTGTCAATATTTGTTGAGAGGTTTTTGGGTGATTTTAAAACGTTTCGTTTTGGAGTTTTCGGTATGAGATTGGAGAGGATGTGAGAAAAAGAGGATGGCATATCTATGAAATATTAGATGAAATCCGAATATTTATGTGACCATTTAGTGGAGCGGTTTTTGTTTTTACACGGAAACATTATTTAGGAATACCACGGACCACGGTTGTAGCTGATAAATATTTTTTTTCTACACATATTTTGGCAAACTTTTTTTGTTCTGATGCCCACTGCGCCGGAATGCAAGCTGTCCCATCATGGCCGGATCATGAAATGTGTTACTTTTTTACTCTTGCTTCCTGAAACGTTAAAGAAGTTGAAGCGGGCAAGCAAGCACCCCGGCAGGCTGTCTCTTTGCTATAACATCTTAACTCTTTCCCTGAACAAAAGGATGGCAGCGGAACTGTACCCCGTGAACGATTACGCCACAGTGCAGAAGAACGGGACCGTGATGCTGAGTCTGCCAGAGAAGAAGAGGAGCGTGGAGCCGGTTGCGCAGTCCACCGCGTCCATCGCCACCACACCGACCACAGAGCAAAACATCAACAACAACAACGTGGAGATTCCCAGCTGGCACTCTGCGCACCCGACTTTACGCGAAAGGCAAGGCATTAAAATCAAGTGACGCATAAAGTTTGACATATTTGACATCTAATTTTCTACATACGCATATATATATATATATATATATATATATAACTTATTCAGATATTATATTCTTTAAGGCAAGTCATAATGAACATTAACTGAACGTGAACATTATACTTAATATCTATACATTTCTTAAATATCATAATAATTCTATAATTTCTTTATTGTGTTTATTAATAGTAATATCAAGACTTAATATATTTATTTTTACTTCACGCAGAAATGCACTAATGTTCAATAATGAACACATGGCAGACGTTCATTTCATTGTTGGTCCACCCGGTGAATCAGAAAGGGTCCCGGCACACAAGGTGAGCCCACACACCTCATATTTTGGTTGTCTCCTGAATCGAACACAGCTGATTCAAAACATTAGCCAGTCAGTGGATCTGAAATAGGTGTCAGAAAAAGGAAACGCTTTGAAACTAGATGAAACACTGACGGATTGTCTCTTCCCCCTCTCTCAGTATGTGCTGGCAGTGGGGAGCTCTGTTTTCTGTGCCATGTTTTATGGGGATCTTGCAGAAGGAGACTCTGATATCCATATTCCAGATGTGGAACCCGCTGCTTTTCTCATCCTGCTCAAGTAAGACTCACTCACTAATCACATCCGGGCATTAATAACAGGGCGACTCTGCTTTCATGCCAGGCAGCACAGATGGGTTCACAGAGGCCCCAACACAGTGATGTCTTGATTTAGGAATCGCCCTCTTATTTCGGAGCTATTAGAGATCCTTTAATGGATTGTGAATGCGAATGATGTACTTTTTTCC
Organism: Tor tambroides; assembly: GCA_021397915.2. Classification (NCBI taxonomy): domain Eukaryota; kingdom Metazoa; phylum Chordata; class Actinopteri; order Cypriniformes; family Cyprinidae; genus Tor; species Tor tambroides. The sequence goes on from JAFVLL020000128.1 coordinate 3,593, forward strand.
CTGGGAAAGTTGGAAGTAACTATTTAAAGCAGTAGTGATGCAATAAAAAAAAAAGAGCATGTTAAACAGATCAGCTTTTTATTTAGCATTTTATTCTTTTCCTATGGGGCACTTGCAGTTTACCTTAACCTCTCTATCTCCCTCTTCTTTATCAGATACATGTACAGTGATGAGATAGAGCTGGCAGCCGACACAGTACTGGCTACGCTTTACGCTGCCAAGAAATACCTGGTGTCTGCTCTGGCTCGCGCATGTGTGGGTTTCCTCGAGACAAGCCTGGAGGCGCGAAATGCGTGTGTGCTGCTTTCTCAAAGTCGGCTGTTTGAGGAGCCGGAGCTCACTCAGAGGTGTTGGGAAGTGATAGACGCCCAGGCAGAGCTTGCGCTGCGCTCGGAAGGTTTCACTGAGATTGACTTGCCCACACTAGAACACATTTTACAAAGGGAAACTCTGAACGTGAAGGAGGCGGTGGTTTTCCAGGCCATTCTGGGATGGGCCGACGCAGAGTGTCGGAGACAAGGCCTGAGCCCCACTTCACAGAACCAGCGCTCCGTGCTGGGGAAGGCTTTGCACCTTGCACGTCTGCCTTCAATGACACTGCAGGAATTTGCAGATGGAGCTGCACAGTCGAACATTTTAACCCTTGAGGAAACGCACAGCATCTTTCTCTGGTACACGGCTGCTACGAAACCTGCGCTGGGATTCCCGGTTGCACCCAGAAAGGGGCTGACGCCGCAACGCTGTCACCGTTTCCAATCCTCCGCGTACCGAAGCAACCAGTGGCGCTATCGCGGGCGCTGCGACAGTATCCAGTTCGCTGTGGACAAGCGCGTGTTTATCGCCGGACTTGGTCTGTATGGCTCCAGCGGAGGGAAGGCGGAATATAGCGTCAGAATTGAACTAAAGAGACAGGGAGTGCTTCTGGCACAAAACTTGACCAAATTTGTGTCAGACGGTTCTAGCTCAACATTCCCCGTGCGGTTCGAGCACCCAGTACAAGTGGAGCAGGACGCGTTTTACACGGTTAGCGCCGTTCTAGATGGGAGCGAGCTGAGCTATTTTGGACAGGAAGGAATGACAGAAGTCCAGTGTGGGAAAGTCACCTTTCAGTTTCAGTGTTCCTCTGACAGCACTAACGGGACAGGGGTGCAGGGGGGACAGATTCCGGAGCTGATATTTTATACATGAAAACTTGGACTGATCCATTAATGAAGAGACAGCAGGGGGATTTTTCCTCTCGAATAAATGCCTTTACTCACAACATAGCTGCAGGACACTACTAGAAGAGGAGACTATCCCCTCTGATTCGATTTTTTATGTCTCACATATAATGGAATGCTGCCCAAACTTATTTATTTCTTTAAACATACTGTTTTAAAACATGTACTTTAATACTTTAATTTAAGCACATTTTATTTCTAATTATTCATAATCTGCCTGTGTACAGTGAAACATGGGCAGTTTGCACTTGAAACTAGGCATCTTTTCCTGTCTTCTTATTTAATGGTTTTTTGTTGACAGCTTGATGCTGAGTGACCTAAAAAAGGGTTTCAAGAGCCTGCAAAATCATAAAATATTTGTTTCTATTCATCAAACAGTATTTCGTTTTCTTTTGTCTAATGCACAGTTATAAGCCCTATACTGTTTCACTCTGGGTAAAATATGACCTTTCAAAACCTTAAAAATAAAAAGTCTGTCATCATTTACTCATTCTTATGTCGTTCCAAACTTTATTTACTGACTGAATTCTTAAAACACAAGAGACAATATTTTGAAGAATGTTTCAGCCATTTTGCCCAAATAATGAAAGTAAAGTGTTCAAAACGACATTGAAACACACTGACTTTCACTGTATGGACAAAAAAACTAACTAAACAATTTTTTTTTTTTTATACAGACACAAAAGAAAGTCATATAAGTTTGAAATTACATGAGGGCAATAAATTATGTCAGAATTTTGCTTCGTATTGTTGATTGAGCAAAGCAACTGACCATCGCCATCAATCAAGTGTTCAATTCAGGTTTCAAATTTACACTGAAAGCAAAGCTTCACTTACAGTTGCACAGCACCCTCTGGGCATTAACAGCAGCACTGCACAGACCAGCTCACATACTCATTACCAGTACAATTTGGATGAGCAGCAAAGCATCATGGGAAACTACAATGTCACTTATGTGATGCTTACCAATAGCTGGCGCGTTGATACACAGCTCTCTGGCTAACACAAGGAAAGTTTTTCCCAAAACATACACATTCACCTAGGGCAATAGAGAAAGATAGAGTAAGAAATGGACACAAATTTGTGGTCAAGAAAAAAATGACTACAAATATAGAAAGAGACAGTGGGAACATTTATCAGACAATGAGAGTAAGAGATATAAGATAAAGGGACAGAGTGTATTTTAACAGATGCTGAAGGTTGCAGAGTTCGTAGCTGTGGGGTTTGGATCCGTACCAGCATCACCACAGAGTCCTCACTTTCTCACAAAATAATATCTGTCTTATCCTTAGAGAATGAACTACAATTACAAAAATATTTCATAAAATAAGCTTTAAACAACATATAACTCAATACTTATCTTCATGGACCACCTTAATAATTATATTTAAAAAAAAATAAAATAAAAAGATATCCATGAAGAATGACGCACACGCACAAACACAGACACCCTATTTCTTCCATCTGGGCCCCATGGCATTAAAGTGGAATCTTTTTTGGTTGATGTCAGAGGTCATGACCACTGAAAAGTAGGATGGCCCTCACACACTCCTGACATGAGAGGGGCGGCGACAGCCTTATGTCTCAAAAGAGCTCCTCTGTCTGGGGGAGAGCAAAGGAATTTATGGGTCCTTTCTCTGGTAAAATCCCTAAATGACTCAAATACCGCAATGGACAGGATCTGCGTGTTAGCGTGTGGGACAGGGAGGGGGTTTAATAGGACAGCTGGGAGGGTAAAAATATAAAACGGACACACCAGCTGGAGGAAAATGGCTTTCGCACACTAACTGGGTTCAAACCTCTGGGATTGCTATAGTGAAAATGCATCTACTTTGCATTATGTTATTTTTAATACAAACTTATTCATTCTAAATTATACTAACATAAAAAGTTTGAGTGAAAAGCTGTTATTAAAAATGTTCATTATCTTCAGAATTTTGTTTGGCCCCCTTTCACATGATTAATGTAACAAATTTGGGTAACACTTTAGGGACCAATTCTCACTATTAACTAGTTGCTTATTAGCATGTCTATTAATAACATATTGGCTGTTTATTAGTACTTATAAAGCACACATTCCGCATGACCATATTCTACATCCCTAATCCTACCCAATACCTAAAGCAAATTAGGAGTTTATTGAGGCAAAAGTCATAGTTAATTGTTTGTTATTAGTGAGAATTGGACCTTAAAATAAAGTGTGGCGGCCCAAATTTGCTTTTATCTGACCTAAAACAGTGCATGACCTTCAAAGAAAATTTCTTTGTCATTTAATTTATTTTGAAAATATTATATAAATATATATATATATATATATATATATATATATATATATATGCTGGACTTACTTGCAGGAGGTCACTCAAGTCCAGCAGCATGTCTGAGAAAGTGCATTAAAGAAATCATACAGAACTGAATTTGAAAGACAGTTTTATCCAAAGGCCCTTACAGTGCATTCAAGATATATAATTTTCAAATGCATGTATTTTCTGGGCATTGAACCCATGACCTTTACTATTTAGTCTAATACTCTAAGTTTTGTGCAATAATGACCTAAGAGAAGGTTATATATATATATATATATATATATATTATATATATATATATATATATATATATATATATATATACACACACACACATATGTATGGAGATGGAGACAGACAAGCAACAAACAGAGGGATTTTTGTCAAATTTGGTCTCTTTGCTTGGCTTGACATTTTCCCTCACTGAGCAAAGCTCCACTAAACCACCACCCCGTGAACCCTGGAATTCCCCGTCTCCCAGCAACCGAGTACTCTGTGTCCATGGAGACCAGCACACCTGTCCAATCATGACAAAGTGTATTAAAACATCCCATTAAAAACGTCATTGTGGGATTTTCAGTCACCATGGCAGCAATAAGAGATAATCCTAAATTGCGGGATTATGGATGACCCTGTTAAATTCATGATCATTTTTTAGGATTTGACCTTTCCTGGGAGAAATCTCACATATGGCAAAATTAGCCACTAATGTTTTCTCTAATCACTTTACAGATAACATTTTACAGAATTTACAGTGTTTAGGTGTCAACATAAAATTACAGATAATGTAATATAATACAAAAACTTATAAAAATAAGACCAGTATAAAAAAATTAGTTAAGGATAAAATGGGAAACAGCTACAATAATGCACAAACTCAGTCGGATTGGTGTTTTAAAGCTAACCTGAGAGCAAGAAACCATTTCAGAGGCTGACATTTGGAAAATAATTCTAGTTGTTTGGCTAAATTTACCCTTTCCAGTGGAGACTGAGACCAACAATACTCTCTCACTCTCTCTCTCTCTCTCTCTCTCTCTCTCTCTCTCTCTCACACACACACACACACACACCCATCCTCCTGGGCAGAAAGTGAAAGCTCTCTCATGAGTTCTTATGTAACCCTACCAGACATCTGACTGAACACGTACGTTACGTAATCTCAGAGAGACGGAAAGATACACGCTGTCAGCTTCTGTTGCATCTATTTATGCATTTTTTGGACAAGTGAAAGCGAGCAGCATCGTCCCTGAAAAACCAAAAGCACACATACGTGAGTGCCATTTTTAGACTGTAGAAGGCATATGAAAGCTGAATAAACTCACCTCATACTCAAGTGTTTTAACATGTAGAGTTTACATAACAGAATAAACTGGTACAATTAAACATCCATCCATCCGTAAACATGTCAACGTTATTGATTGCACCATGCTGGTGGACTGAACGTTTTGAGTCGGTCTCCACGAGAAAGACAACACATTCATTCCCACTTTACATTAAAAGTAAAATGAATCCCTAAAACTTTTATTTAGATCTATTTGCTCATTTTTATTGACCGGAAATGATCATGATCCAGATTTGAACTTGCACCGCATGAGGCAAATTGCTGGAGGATATGCACTTACTGCCAGGCTTCGTCCCTGACCCCTCCAAGATTATTAAAAACAACTCAAACTATAATAAAGTAAAGCAGGGTGTTCCAGTTGAGTTTTTTTGTGTAATCAAGTCCTAATGCAGTCTCCTGAGAGACACACCCTGCCTTATTTCCTGCCTCACTTTGAATGCACATAAACACCATGGAAAAAGGCAACTCTAGTACAAGCGACATCCCGTCTCGGACACCAGATGAGGTCTTGATGCAGAGTAGGCTAAACAGGAAGCTGATTATTTTATACACATAACAGACTAAAGATAACAACCTGTGTTAGACTCCAACTCAGTGAGTCAGTGTGAGAGTGTAGGATGATTATTACAAAAATAATCATGAGTGTTCACACACAGGGGAACCAAGACTATATGACTAAGCATCAAACGCTGTGAGAGTTTGTGTGCGGTATGGAATGCAGACAGACGTACGTGAGGAGACCAAATCAAAACGACTGACTAACACCATTGACTATAAGCTCCCACAGTGGACCCCTCTTGCTCAACCTCCCTTCTTCCATACCGCTTCCTTTCTTTCTGTGAAACGTAATCTGAGTCACTTTATTTCTTCTTATTTTATTCTTCCGCAGTCTCTCCTTATATACATTTGCAGATATATACATCACAATTATGTAAATTAGGAGCTGTGAACTCCTAAGAAAGATGATAAATGAAGATTATAGAGTACAAACTATGCAGAGCAATACTGGAATACTCATTACTAAATACTACACAGTATACACTGTGTATACTGACTACTACTACAAATAGTATGCATAGGATTAAGCATTATACACTTACAGATGTTTAAAAAGTAGTATACTACATCTGTTATCACATTACTATCATCGTGAAAGTAAAATGTTATTTTTTGTAGTCCACTAAAATAAAAACAGCAGTATCTCCACTTCATTCATCATACTGGAAATAGGTGGAAAATAGAAGCACACTGCATTGTGGGATACAGTATTTTATGCAGTGTGCTCTGGTGTAACCTAAGCAATTACCAAATGTACTAGGTTGTCTGGGTATCTGTATACAGTACACAGCACACATATTACAACTGTAGGGATAGTAAAAGTAGCATGTTAAAGGGCGCCTATTATGCCCCTTTTTACAAGATGTAATATTGGCCTTGGGTGTCCCCAGAATGTGTCTGTGAAATTTCAGCCCAAAATACCCCACAGATCATTTATTAAAACAGCTGGAAAATGTCATTTTTGGGATGTGTCTAAAAAAGACCTGATTTGGAGTGTATGGCTTTAAATGAAAATGAGCTGCATATTCCCGCCCCATCTCCAGAAGAGGGAGTCGGGTATACGTCTCTCTGCATTGCATATCTACAGCAATAAATATCCGGTGGAAGCAACATAACTGAGAGCGAGAGAACCGGTGTTCAGCCGTACATATGGGAAGTCAAATGCACTGAAAGTGGGATGAAACAGCACAATGTTACAGAGCTCGCGCCGCACTGACCTGTCATCGTCGTGGATCAATGGACCGAGCCACGCAACCGCGCTACCGAACGAATCTCTCACTACAAACAGCACGAACTAATCTCACAAGCACGGAGCTGATCAGTTAAAAATACTTAATGTACGCACACAAATTCGGTTAAAACACCAAGCACTATAACAACATGACATTCACAAAGGAGTCTGAAGTGATACATGTATCTAGGCAGATTTTGAGGCGCATTACCTTGATCAACCCCCGTGGCCCGGCCCGCTGAAATGTGACGTCACACTGCAGTGAGAATCAAAACGGCAGGCCTAGTGAGACTGACTTGGTTTAAAGGGGATTAAAAAATGAGGAGTGGGTGG
>JAFVLL020000130.1:0-33984 GCA_021397915.2 Tor tambroides
TTTCAGATCCTCAGAGAGTTCTTTGCCATGAGGTGCCATGTTGAACTTCCAGTGACCAGTATGAGAGAGTGAGAGCGATAACACCAAATTTAACATACCTGCTCACCATTCACACCTGAGACCTTGGAATACTAACGAGTCACATGACACCGGGGAGAGAAAATGGCTAATTGGGCCCAATTTGGACATTTTCACTTTGGGGTGTACTCACTTTTGTGGCCAGCGGTTTAGACATTAATGGCTGTGTGAACCTCTTGCCCTTGAACCTCTTGCCCAGATGATTCGACAATCTACTGAGATAAAACCTATTTCTGTTCATAATACTTTGCATTATGTAGCATTGTATGCTGATGATGTTCTGGTTTTTATGGAAAAACCAATAGAGTCCATTTCTAGCTTGCTATCTATTTGTGAAGAGTATGGTCATTTATCTGGTTTTAAGGTTAACTGGTCTAAATCTGCCCTTTTACCTTTAAATGAGTCTTCTAAATCGTTGCATTATCCACCTACTATTTCTGTTGTTCAGCACTTTAAGAATCTTGGGATACAAATCTTTGAACCAAATTGTGAAACACAATTTTTTTAGATGTGAGTAAGGACATCATGAGAGATTAATTGGTGGTAGACCCATTCCTCCCTCACAATGGAGCAGGAGTGGTATTCACTATCTGAAAGAGTTTTATAATGACTCTAGGCTGTGCTCTTTTCAAGACATTGTGAAACGATTCAGTTTGCCAGCCTCTTCTTTTTTCTTTTATCTACAGCTTAGATCGGCCCTCAAAGCATGTGCCGTACCTTGGCAACAACCTTTACTTGTGCATCCATTGTATAAATTAATCGCTGTTCAAGAAAATAATAGTGTTTTGGTGTCTACATTATATAATTTTATTTTGGAAGCCTGCTATTCTAAACTGTCACTAGACAGGCTGTGGAGACATGATTGCCCCGACTTGGATCCAGATTTTAACTGGGAGGATGTTTGGGTAAATATAAAGGAGGCTTCTCGTAATCCTGACCAACAACAGATAAATTTTAATTTCATACACAGAACATATTTAACCCCTCGTAAACTCCATTTAATGAAGAGGTTAACTGACCCAAACTCTACCTTGTGTGCTTTGAAGGTTCCAGGTATTTTTTTTTTTTTTTTTTTTTTTACACATGATGTGGGAATGTCCACCTGTTGCTCAATTTTGGGCTGTGGTAACATCAAGACTGTCTAATTTGGTTTCAGCAACTGTACCTGTAACTGTCCTGGTTTTGTTATTGAATAAATTAACAATATTGAATATTAATAATCAGAACAAGCGTATATTACTAGCTGGCCTCACAGCTGCTAAAAAGATGATCGAATTAAGATGTAAACCTCCTCATTCTCTTTCTGTTAAATGCTGGATTCTTACATATCTGGATGTAATTTTTAATTTTCAACTGTCTACTGCTCGAGTAAATGGTGCAAATGAAAAGACCTTTCTAGTTGGCACACTGTTGCAGAGTCACTGAAAACTTGGTTGAGATGATATCTTCTCTATACCTGTATTTTAAGTTGGTTTAATTGGAGTTCTTGAATATGAGTAATTCCCCTATGTGTATGTGTGTGGGTACACCTTTATTTTATTTAAATTATTTATTTTTATTTTTTAATTTATTTCTTAACTGTTAATTTTGTATCAATGCATGGTGTGTATATGTATTTGATATAGATGCATATACATATTTCTCTTTGGTTGTTTGAAATGTTTTGTGATTTGTTGTTTTCTTTATAATAAAAATTTGATCACAAAAAAACAAAGGCGCTGTTCGTGAAGAAAATGAACTTTAAGTTTCACTATAACTAGAGACATTGCTGTCCAACACTTTTGAGAGATGCACAGACTCACAGGTAATCTCTCTCTATCTCTCTCATAACTTAGTTATTAGTCTGCTACCAACAGCTCAAGCCTCCGTTACAGTTTAAAATGACGTTTTGGAATTAGCAAGGGAGGTGTTGGATGAGCTGCGGAAGAAATAATCGTACTCACAATAGCGATTTAAGTAGAAAAACTGGACGAATGCCTTGAAATATATCATCTGATCAGTGTCTTGAGGTGTGGCAACCGTAGTACAAGCGGAATAATTTACTTCAGCCCGTCGTCAATTATTCCTTACATGTGTCTTTGAACAGAACCAACCATCTTCAGAAAAGCTTTGATGTCATTTTCATTTCATCTTTCCAGTAATGCCTGATAAAGTAGCGTTTGTGAGCACAAAGCTTATTTGATTACAGCCATTACCGGGGAAACCGCTATATCTCCCGCTCCAACAGTGCCTCCTGCTGGCAGAGAATGAATTTGCATTTGCAAGACTGTGCTTCAGTTTTGAGAAGGTGCTTAAGTTTTAAGCCATGTACTACTACTACTACGACTGTTACCATCTTGTGCCCTGTAATAATCATTTACAAACCCAACTCCGGAAATGTTGGGATGTTTTTTAAAATTTGAATAAAATGAAAACAAAGACTTTCAAATCACACGAGCCAATATTTTATTCACAATAGAACATGGAGAACATAAATGTTTAAATGGAGAAATTTTACACTTTTATCCACTAAATGAGCTCATTTCAAATTTGATGCCTGCTACAGGTCTCAAAAAAGTTGACACGGGGGGAACAAAGGGCTGAAAAACCAAGAAATTTTGTAAAGATTCAGCTGGGAGAACATCTAGCAACTAATTAAGTTAATTGACATCAGGTCTGTAACATGATTATAAAAGGGATGTCTTAGAGAGGCAGAGGCTCTCCAATCTGTGAAAGATGGGAGAGCCTGATGGTATTGGGGTGCATAAGTGCATACTGTATGGTCAGCTTGCATGTTTTGGAAGCCTAAATGCTGAAAGGCATATAAAGGTTTTAGAGCAACATATGTTCCCCTCCAGACGATGTCTATTTCAGGGAAGGCCTTGTGTATTTCAGTAGCACAATGCAAAACCACATACTGCAGCTATTACAACAGCATGGCTTCGTAGTAGAAGAGTCCAGGTGCTGAATTGGCCTGCCTGCAGTCCAGATCTTTCACCTATAGAGAACATTTGGTGCATCATTAAATGAAAAAATATGTCAAAGACAACCACAAACTCTTCAGCAGCTGGAAACCTATATCAGGCAAGAATGCCTCATAACCTTGATGCCCAGACGTCTTCAAACTGTTTTGAAAAGAGGAAGAGATGCTACACCGTGGTAAGCATGCCCCTGTCCCTACTATTTTAAGACCTGTAGCAGGCATCAAATTTGAAATGAGCTCATTTTGTGCATAAAATTATAAAATTTCTCAATTTAAACATTTATGTTATCTATGTTCTACTGTAAATAAAATATTGGTTCATGTGATTTGAAATTCTTTTGGTTTTCATTTTATTTAAATTTAAAAAACTTTGCAACATTTCCGGAATTCGGGTATTAGATCAGTGTTATGGGAAGCACAGCTTAGCACTTTGGTGAAGGGTATATCAAATTAAATGAAGAATCTGGCTACCAGGGAGTTTAACAGAGAGCTTTACATGACAACAACACGTGCTACAGAAATCACAAAGGTGGCAGCTCTGTCCGGGCTGAATGTCAATGACACCTTTGAAGTGGACGAAGGTGAAGTGTCTACAATGAGCGGACATGTCACAGCTGCAGAGGTCAGTGTATCTCGCCACTGTGCGAAGTGCTTTGCCTGGTAGGGGCAGTTTAATGGGAAGACCAATTTCCATCGCTGTGAAAAGTGTAGTATGCTGCAGAGGGACAGCAGTTATGAACCAACTGTAACTGCCAAAGTGTCGTTGAGGGGACTTTGGCGAAGCGAATTTGAAGGTGCCTAATTCTGTTTTGAAGCATCATCTGGAGGAAGAGGGCCTCATGAACCTGCTATGTGATTGGCAGAATGTTGAAGAGTATTTGTTCGAAATGGGCGTGTGCATAATGCAGAAGAAAACAGTGCCCCGGCTGCCGCTGAAGCCCCGAATTTGTTTAGAGAAGCTGCATCATCGGACACGGAGAAGTGGTTCGATGATTGTGAGGAAAGTGGCCCTGTGTTGGATCAGCCTGTACCAAGTACATACCAGAAACCATTGGACAAACCTGCAGCAGGTAAATGTAAGACGAAGTGAAAGGTTACTAGTTGTAGGCACTGTTGATACTTGAAGTACAAATGGGGTTTTTACGTGTATCTCGCACAGTGGCGAGATACACTGACGTCTGCAGCTGTGACATGTCCGCTTATTGTAGACACTTCACCTTCGTCCACTTCAAAGGTGTCATTGACATTCAGCCCGGTTGTGTAATTGTTTTAGTTTTAGTTTTGTTTGGTTTGATTTTAATATATATCTATAGAGAGAGAGAGTTTATTGCAAGAAAATGTGTATTCAGAGTTTTGGAGGAATAGTTTATGCAACCCTAAGTTTGGATGTTATTTGTTATCATGAACTAAAGTTTTATATAAGCTGTATTTGTATTTGTGATAAATTAAAATGACTATAAAATTTCACGCCTTGAAAAAGAAAGAAAATAACAGGACGTGCTTGTCGCAGTGTTGATCTGTTTGAACGTCTTTCTAAGTTGTAGATGCCATGTAATTTCAGTTTTATTTTTATAAAAGTATAAAATCATAAAGAAATAAAATGTTATAGCAGCATATCTATAAAAAAGTTATGTTAAAATTATTTTTAACATTTGTCTTGTTTTTATGACGCACTAATGTTGTATTAAGTATATTTCTATATTTTGTGTTTGTATAGATGCATAATGTGGCACAACTGTCAAAATTTATATTTTAGTATATGAATTTTGTGAGTGTAAATGTTATTGATTTTATGTGTAATGAAGATGAATCCAAAATTCAAATAAAAAAAAAAGTTGTGTAAAGACCTGTATTGTTCATTTGAAATATATTATTGCTTCTAATTAAATGATAGGTAACAAAATGCTTACTCCAAGTTTTTTGTTTATAACACCATTTTCACATTTCTCTGTAATCATAATGAGTAATTATCATATCCGTGTGTTATTGTCACAGAGAACGTCTTCTTGTTTTGCCTGGAAGGGTAGCCATTTTCTAATTGCAGGGCAATGTAAGCTATGCGGTGTTGTAGCTGCCTCTGTAATCTTAATCATCAGTGCATTAATGTTAGTAATCTGTGATATTTTGAAGTCAGTCTAAGTTGTTTTTTGTGTATTTGCATGTTTTGTGGGTGTATTTCATACATGTTGAAATTTAATTTATAAATAAATACAGCCACAAAACGTGACGAGTATTCAACGTTTTGTGAGAATTGAACATTGAGTGAACTATTTACTTTTTTAAAGTGTAACAACACAAATGACAAGCCAAAAAAAAAGGCAGCAGTCCAAAGCATACAAAAAAGGAAGAATTTAATGGATATCCTAAAAGAAAAAAAAAAGGTTGTTCAGAGCAGTTTTGAATCACAAGAGGAACATGTCCCCAGTTACGGTTGAACCCCTGATGTCACATGGACTATTTTACTGATGTCCTTGCAATGTTTCTGGACCTGGGAACATTGCAGTTGTGTTGCTGTCTACGGAGGATCAGAGAGCTCTCAGATTAAAAAAAAAAAATCTTAATTTGTGTTCTGAAGATGAACAAAGGTCTTACGGGTTTGGAACGACATGGATAATTAATGACAGAATTTTCATTTTTTGGGTGAACTATACCTTTAATGTTTTTGCAAACCTGGTACTGACATGCCCACCTGGTGTCTCTGAGCCTTTGTAGATATCTTGGGGCACACTGATATTTCCTTTTGCACAGAGAGCCATTTCTGGTGCACATAGGAGCCAGATATGTACACATACAATTTCTGTAGCAAAGAAAAGAAGGTTTCGGATTCAGGCAGTGATTTTGTTGAGTCAACTAGAACAAGGTTAAGACAATGTATGTTATAGTGCACATAAAAAGCGTGATTTGTTTTAGCTTTAATCCTTGCTGCAACTCCAGTGTCTCCCTGACGTGACTAACCTTGCCCCACTAGATTTGACCTGTACTCAAGTCCATACTAGAGTCTGACATTTTTTCGGGAATCTCTCGGGTCACGGGAATCCCGCGGGATGGGAAACAAAATCGCTACGAATCACGTGATTGGGACGGGAGAGGAAAACATGTCAGCGGGAGTGGGCGGGACCGGGAATAGTAATGATACCCAACTTTATACACAAATATACCTTTTATATAAATAAACTATAAACTGTATATTTTAATTCTGAACTCAATTCTAGTTGCCCTGTCTCTTTATGCTCTCCTCCTGTTTGCTCTGGTGTGGCTGGTTAAGTGAATGACGCAGTCCGAGACTGACAGATCGCGGCTGGATTATGTGGTAATAGTACTCGGGCAGGACATCCAAACGCTCACCTATCATTCATCGACCTCAAATATGGCTTTTCATCTGAAAGATGTATGTAGTAGCAACTTTACATGGCTGCTCAATATGATGTTAACCTAGAGAAATGTGCGCTATTGAAGTGTTTGTGTGGAGCGCGCTTGCTGCAGGACAGGCGCCGGTGAGCTCACTTGCTCTTAAAATCTCTGTAATTTTTGGTCATACAGATAAAAGTAGCCTAATACATCTTTCGAATCTGTAAAGACTACGTTTATTTGTGTGCACTCAGAATAACAACGAAACGTTGCGCTTCTGTAAAGTAATTAAAGCAAACAGGATGCGCTTTCTGCCGTCTAGGTCTCTGTGAACTTGAGCGCTAAACTCCGTGTATGAAAAATATATCTATAGAGAGTGAAATGTCTACTTTCAAATGAAAACAGTTCAAATAGAAAACGTGTGTGTTAGCATGGATGATTTACATGAAATTTAATGTGTGTGCAATGCACACTGTGCATTGTTTAAGATGGCTTTCAGTTCAATATAACAAAAAAATAAATTTTGGATTTTTATTCAACTACGGTGGGCACGCTGTGATCTGTACTGTATTTTTACTGTAACTGGCAGATTCCGGCCAAAAAAAAAAACAACCACAAAACGGGAGTGGGAGTCATTCTTCCGGGAGTGTACGGGACGGGATTTTTCCCCCGTTTTTTCGTGGGATTGGGACGGGACGAGATTTTTTTTTGTGGGAGTGGGACGGGAGAGGTTCGAAAATCCACTCCCGTGTCACCCTCTAGTCCATACCTCTCCAGGCATTGCATTATGTTTTGAGCGAGTCCCTCTGCACTGAGCTCAGTAGCTTGCTTGAAATCAAAGAAGCTTTCATGGACTGCACCATTATAATAGTACCTAAGTACCAATGACAGTTGCCTTTTCTTTTTTACATCTTTTGTTTCATCTACAATGATGGAAAAAATATTTTCTTTGACTTCACTGATGATGCTCCTGTACCATATCTGACAGACATTCAAGAATTTCATTTTGTATAGTGTTACTTGTGTATTTTGCATTCCCCACAGCTTTTAATTTCTTGTCAATCAGTGGACTATGCTTAGCAATCAAATCCACAATGCCTAAAAAGTTTCCTTTTGTTTGTAGATGCATCTGTCTCAAGGTGTCCCCTTTGTGAAATGTTTCGCATTGCAATAAACAAAAGCACATCAGTACCTGCTTTTAATGTAGGTACGATTTTGTTTGACTATTTTTTTTGTGTTTCTTATTGAGGGCATTTAACATTGAAGTGTCTGTTAAACAGTGTTGGGCAAGTTACTCTGAAAATGTAATTAAATTACCGATTACTCCTTTTAAAATTAATCAAGTTACTTTCTGATTACATTATTTCAAAAGTAAGTAGTTACATTACTAGTTGTTACTTTTATGAAATTTACATGAAAAATCATGTCACCTAGCCACAACATCCCAGCATAAACGCTGATAAACATTTGTTATTAAAGCATCAACATTCACAAACCACTTTTATTTTTAACTAAATACAAGCAAAGCTACAAGGTTTGGCATGGCAGAATGCCAGCAAAGGTTTTTAGTTTAGGCCCTTTAGTTTAATCGCAGTCTCACAAAGCTCTGTTTTAATACAATAAATATATGTAGAGTTTATTTGCAAAAACAGATGTAACAATTCTAAGAAATCATGTTTTTTCATTGTGCATTTCAAGTCTCTAATCCACTGCACTCGACTCGACAGCAGAAGTTGATGTGTTGTTCTCTGCACCCGGTTCTTTCTTGAGAAATTTTACCATGCTGTGATGCCCTTTTAGGTGTTTTAAATTAGTTGTGGAGTTTTTCGCAGCTGAAAAGGTTTTCTTCCCTCATATAGGCTAATTGACAACACACAATAATGTTCTTGCCTTTGACAGAAATAAACTCAAAACAGTGATTGTATTTTCAGCTACAGAACGGTACTTTTCTCTCTCCATGCTGAGTTTTTCGTGGGAAGTATCCGCCTTGCAGGCGCTTAACCTGTCAAAGTAGGTCGCAGGTAGAGGACGCTGCGTGTGCTCCACCCTCTAAATGATAAAACACTACATTCTGTCAGCAACAGTAGTGCACAGAGACTTTGGAACTATCCTCTAATTACTATTTTGGAAATTATAACGTGTTAAATTACTCCTTTACCATTGTTGGGCAAGTTACTGAAAATGTAATTAAATGACTGATTACTGATTACTCCTTTTAAAAGTAATCGATAAAGTTGTGGCCCCCAGGTTGCCCATTATTGTTTATTTGTGGGTCCCATATGGGCCACATTTGGGCTATATTAAGATATATTTATAGTTACATAAATTTAGTTTTTTTGCAGTTGATTTTTATGCAGTTATGGGTAACCATAACAATTGAATAAATTCATTAGTTTTATGTATTTCATGTGTTTTTTATATCATATAGTATTATACAGCAGGTAAAATAAGTATTGAACACATCACCATTTTTCTCATTAAATATATTTCTAAAGGTGCTGTTGACATGAAATTTTCACCAGATGTCGGTAACAACCCAAGTAATCCATACATAAAACAGAACTTAATTTCTGAACTTATTTGTATTGTGTAATAAAATGGAATGACCCAGGGAAAAAGTACTGAACACGCAAACTGAAATTGATTTAATACTTCGTACAAAAGCCTTTGTTGGTAATGACAGCTTCAAGATGCCTCCTGTATGGAGAAACTAGTCGTATACATTGCTCAGGTGATTTTGGCCCATTCTTCTACACAAACAGTCTTCAGATCTTGAAGGCTCCATGGGCCTCTTCTATGATCTCTGATCTTTAGTTCTTTCCATAAATTTTCTATTGGATTCAAGTCAGGTGATTAGGGTTGGGTACTGAAACCCATGTAACCGGTATGTACTAGAACCGAATCAGAATGCAGATTTCGGTGCCATGCCTAAGCAATGGATTGAAATATCTGTCCTTTGTTTCTCTGAAACAAACGTAAGAAGCATCATCACCGGCACCGCACGTGAAAATAAATTCCCAACTGAGAAAATGCATGTGAACTCAAGTCGGAAAGCTCTAATAATACAAGTCCAACAAATCTTTGTAGTAACGCGAGTGTGCTGTTTTCACATTCCGACTTGAAAGCACAACTCGGGAAATGAGAGCATACGAGGAGCGCGTGAATGCAGAAATTACACTTGCTCTGACGGCAGCAGGTAGCCTTCCATTAACTAGCTAAGCTAAACATGCTTAAATTAAAATGCCTAAAGCTAAACTTCTCTTGTATTCACATTTTTAAACCTGTTGTCCAAAAAAAGGGAACATCGTAACCTTTTTAGTCCATAACACCAGTTAAATGGTTCCTTTTCTGATCTGATGTAGTTTTTATAAGTATCGGTTCAGGCACCGGTACAGTTTTAAAAGTATCAATTTGGCACCGGTATCGAAAAAAAACCTGAAAATCAACATTAAATGAATTTTCTTCAACAGATGTTTATGAGAACATGTAATGCAAACCCTTTTTTTGGTATGGCTGTGTAGAAAGAAATGGGTCTGGGGCTTTTAGCCTAAGATGTATGGATGACAAGGGGGTCCATAAGAGGATGTTGGGCTAAGAGCCAGACGAGTGGGAGACGTATGTTTGTGACCTGAAAGGTTATTTGGGCCCTAAATGTAAAGGAAATGGGCTTTTAGCGCATGATATAGTAGAATGTTATTTACTTCCTCACCAAGTATGGAAAAGTACAGCTGCAAGCTTGTAACCTTGAGTGTGGATATAAGGTGGAGGAGCACCCTCCCTGTTCGTCACACTCTGCAGCAACCTGTGTTTCTGTATGACTGTTTGACCTTATTCGCAAAGAATAAAACCTTTAAAAGACTAAGAGTGAGTTTGTCTCTTATGCTGACGAGAGTTAGTTAAAATTGCCACGACAAACCCATACGATACCCTCCCCTTCAGGTGATTGGCTGGCCATTCTAGCAGCTTTATTTTCTTTCTTTAAAACCAATTGAGAGTTTCCTTGGCTGTGTGTTTGGGATCATTGTCTTGCTGAAATGTCCACCCTCATCTTCATCATCAGCAGATTTTTATGAAGAATGTCTCGGTGCATTTTTCCATTCATCCTTCCTTCAATTATATGAATTTTGCCAGTGCTACACCATGATGTTTTTTGGGTGATGTGGAGTGCCATTTGACCTCCAAACATGGTGTGTATTATGGCATCCAAAGAGTACAATTTTTTGTCTTATCTGACCAGATTATATTCTGCCAGTATTTCGTAGGCTTGTCTAAATGTTGTGCAGCAAACTTTAAAATAACAGGTGTAAATGGGTATGTGTCTCCATTGTCCACTTGTGATCAGATTGACCAAAATGCATCTTAATACCAACTGCGATAGCTTATATCTAACTAATAGCTGCAGAACCACACCAAATTCTGTGTATGGATGTTAGAAGTGAGGATTGGTGGAGAAAATTGTGCTTGGTAGGTTTTTTCATCTTCAAACCACACTTACAACTTCAGCTGACAAAGTTTGTATCCCATCTGGAAAGATGCTTCCCGTTATGTTTACACATTAGATCAGTGGGCAGAGAGTAGGCAGTCTTTATTGGCTGTTTGAATACATTTGAACACATTAGAGGTCGACCGATTAATCGGCACCGATAGTTGATTTGCAGAACTATCGGTTATCGGCAAATATCCATGCCGATAGTTTTCCGTGTTGCGTTTGTTGCTGGAGTGGCTGAGAATTGTCTGCTGTCATTATACAGTACGAGAGCGGCCTCTAGAGGCAGAAATCACTGACAGCACATGTTGTTTGTTTTGGCATGTGACACTGAGCGGTTGCACAGAGCGGGAAACTTCAAACGCGCATTTAAATGCAGCCTACAGAAAATCCTACCACGGAACAGAGCGCCATTCACGTAGTTTTGCATTAAATAACATTATATTTGTCCCAAATCATTGTTAATGTACATAATGACTTCACCCTAGGCTATAAATTATGTATTGTGCATTTTTCAGCAAAACGTTTGTATTTCTGTGGCTCTAATACGGTCTGTACGCTTCATATAGAGAGCTGTAATACAGATTGCGCTTTCTCTTTCCGTTTGCTCTGTGTTTTTAAACACCGAACGTCAAACTCATTTATGCCACATAGTTCATTCTTGAAGCAAACTTATGTCCGTTTGGTGATTAAATAATCAGTTTTAGACCGCTGCTTGAATTGAACGTGACGTGTCTGTTGTGTGTGAAACCTGTGATTGTGATTTTTTTAAAATATTTTGATTAGATAATCATGCAGTGTTCTAAAATAGCAGCAAAAAATGTGATGTGTGACACATACAATATCAATAACCTGTGCATGTAATTTTAATATGGCCTTATGTAGGTATTTCAAGATGGCCATCTTTAAGCATGACTGTTGAAATGAAATGGTAATACTTAACAATAAAAGTCCATTTGTAACATTAATGAAAGCAATTATTTATATCGGCTGACAGTAATAACCGTCGCAGAATTAAATTGCCATCAACTAATCTGTTCGTCCAGCGAACATTCAGTTTAAGTTCATATCAACTCTAAGAAAGGATATTTTCTTGGCCACAGAAAATACTTTTCTGAGTATTAATGCATTAGAGCATGTAGCAAGGGTCAAATCGTAAAGGGACATTTAATATGCAAGGCAGAATCAGAAACTCATGTAATTTGTGCACACAACTTTTATTAACTAAACACTAATGCAGACTAGTCTAACAAACAAACTAACAAACAAACATACAATCACTCATACAAAGGGGAAAGGGCTAATGAGAGTTGATGGATGAAACCATCAGGAAAGCCAGAGAATGCAGTTATGGAGAAAGTCATTTAACCATCTCAGTAAAACCATCAGCGCCGTTTTATACGGGGTCTATAACTTGTACTAATAACCTCTGTTTAGTTTAGTTAAATGTACAATACTTGCACTGCTTTTGGTCGGTTGAGTGTCCAGAATGCAGTCTCAGATGAAAGTCTTAATGGTTTTAAGGTTTTGGAGTCCCGATCACGTTCTTCCAGGTTGAAGAGTGATGAATTCCAAAGGTTCTGAGGTAGAAATGTTCTTTCCAGGTAGAAGGTGGAAAAAGCTAAGAATAAGATCTGCTGAGGTCCAAGGAGCTTGGTTGAATGGAAAGACAAGGCCGGAAGGCCTGGCACAAAAACTTAAAGGTGTTCAGAAGAGTTTTAGCTCACATTTTCATCCTCTTAGTATCATCACAGAAACGCAGACTGGGCGGCGTCACTCACGTGAGAGCTTTATCTGCTTTGGAGGTCACACCTCTGGGATGTCAAAGAGCCAATGGGATCCCTGAACTCAATGGAGGGAAAGTTTTTATGACTCTTTGTCTCTGAGCATGGTAATTTACATGGGGTTAATGCACAAACTACTTCAGATTCTTAGGACACTAATATGTTGCGTAGGTATCAACATAAAATATACACTCTCAATTAAATCGTCCAAAGACGACTGAAAAGAGACCAAACATGATACAGTTAAAGTGATATTAACTAGTGATCTATTATAAGCACGCATAAACAGGATAAAATACACAAGAACATATACAAGAAGAATAATAACATACACAATGACCTGAAGGATATGTATGTTCATTCAAAGAATGGTTTTCTATGAATTAAAAGAGAAGAGTCCATTTTTATGGTCTTTTCCTAAGGGAAAGTGTAGTGAGAGAGAGCTCTCCACATGCCATTAGGTCGTAAAGTTTATCTGGCCTGGCAAAAGTCTCCTGGTTGCCATGGTAACCAGGGGCCTGGAGTCATTGACAGACATACCAGCACCCAGTATGTGTATTGGGTGGGGGGGTCTGTGACCATTTGTTAAAGAACTAATTTGATTTGTTAAATCAAATGCAAAATTGTGTGTCTGATTCGTCCATACGCTACACTTGTGTGCCTTATTCCCAGGTATAAAGTCAAGTAGATTCATAGAAGAAATTAGTTGGCACATGACGTTTCCGGTTCTCATCTGGGTCACGGCACCAATGTAACCCTTCTGGTTCTTCTCCACTCACTCGAGATTCGAACCAGCATTTCCTGCATGGGAGGTGGGCGCGCTAACAAGGATACTAACCCCAGCTTCTAGCATCAGTCGCTAGA
Source organism: Tor tambroides (assembly GCA_021397915.2). Classification (NCBI taxonomy): domain Eukaryota; kingdom Metazoa; phylum Chordata; class Actinopteri; order Cypriniformes; family Cyprinidae; genus Tor; species Tor tambroides. Next base: position 13,523 of record JAFVLL020000130.1, read on the forward strand.
ATGCCTCCTGAAATCAGGGGAGTGAGGTTTTCTCACACAGCTCTTATCAGCTGGCCTCCATTACACTCACCCCCTTAACCCTTGTGTGGCCTTCGGTCACTTCTGACTGGAGATTTTTACATTTTGAATTTTTAAAAATCACAGCTTCATCGGAATATGAAACTTCGTGACTTTTATGGCACTTGGAATGTGAACAGAAAAAAATTGAGGGCATGATTCGAACAGGCTAAGTGGGCATAAACAAAATAGTCACACTCATGGTCTTCGGTCAAAAATGACTGACCATAGGAAATGAATGGAAATGGGGGAAAAAAAAAAAAAACACAGAACATTTTTCTGTGTACAATCTACAAATCCCCCACAATGCAGAAAAAATTGCACAGCAATGAAGAGGTGAAACTCAAACATCTAGAGTGCAAAATCAACACACCCACTCACACACGTGTGTGACTGTAACACAGAAAATGTGTCAAATAAAATCAATAATTCAATTACAATGCAGTAAAAAAGTGGACAGCAAGGAAGGGGCCACTGTCACGCCCCTGGAATGTTTTGGTTGTGCTTTCCCTCCCCATGTGCTCCATGTCCCAGTTTCTCCCTTGGTAAATTAATTAATTCCATGCACCTGTGTTTCCCTGATTGTCCTGTGTTTATAAGCCCCAGTCCATTCAGTTAGTGTTTGTCGGGTCTACCAGTTATGTTCATGTGTCATTCCTCATTCCTGTTGTGGATTTGACCCTGTGTTTGTTCATTAAAAGACTGTTTAACGCTTCTCCGTATCTCCTGAGTTCCTTCCGGCAGCAAAACATGATAGTTAGACCCTAAAACATCAAGAGTGTAAAACAGATATATCCACTCACACACACACATCAAGAGAAATTGTTTGTAAAAATAAAAAGTATTGTTAAAATACTACTGCTTATGTGTTTATTCCTTGGGTAGATCAATTAATTGTCTTTTAATAAAAAAAAAAAAAAAGTTGTCTAATTTGACTGATGATATGTTTACACTGAAGGATGTAAAAGGACCTGTAGCAAACGTTCTCTAAAGGTCCTCACAATGTTTCATGAACGTCCCGCGAACGTATCCACGACATCCTATTGACGTCTAAAGAACCCTACACGAAGACGTCCAGGGGAAGTTCTGGGGACCTTTTATTGTTAGCTGGGAGGTCACTTACATGTTAAGCACCAGTCACACTAGCATGCAAAATTCCCTCAGATCCTGCAACAGTCACATGCTCTGCAGCGTCTTTTTAAAAAGTTAAATTCAACACGTGACAAATAAATGTAAAAACATACAATCTACTACACTTTCCCACAGCGCTGCAGTTTTAAATTTATGTTCTTTTAAATTAGCCACTAGGTCATGCTGTGATGTATCGATCTGCCGTTGGTCACACGGTGTCACGTGATGCAAATTCACAGGTCAGAGTTCACCAAGCTTGAACTTTGGAAAGCAGCAAAATGCAAAAACTTTTCGCACGGGCTTGCGTTTCACGTCTGACGCATTCGCTTGCATATGAATGGAAGCCAATGGAACGAAAAGTGCAGTGTGACTGTGCCTTTAGGGGGAACCACAGCGCATCTCACAGCAACCAGCCGATTTATTGCTGAATGATTCCATGTTTTGAATGAATCAGTTGAGTCAAAGTTTCATTAGCCCATGCATAAACATCTGATGAATCAGCAGTTTGAATGAATCACTTGAATGAACAACTCAGTGACTCAAATTCAATTAATTTAGTTTAAAAGTATCATTTCCACCATCATTTCTTGTTTGTATATTCAAAAAAATATTTAAAACTATCTCATAACATTATTAAATGCAGCTGTATTTTTTTCAGTGTAAATTATTTAAATTGATAACAATAATCACATTATTATAATTGAATTTATAAAACGGTTAGTTCCATTCCTCGATTCTGATTGGTCAGCAGCTGTGTTTTATTCACGATACAGCACGGCTATGACCGCTTCACCCAACCGTTCTGTGTATCACTGAGCAACACCCTTAGCAACCACCCTTAGCAACATAAACAATCAATAGCATCAAAACTGTTTAACCTGTTAACCTGCACCCCCCATTTTGGGCCTCACAGCTGAAATTGACCTACCTAAACTAAAATGGTAACATGTCCTGACAATAATGTGCTAAACTCACAATTTAGGTATCTTTGGAAAGAAGACACTCTAGGCTTTACTATCCATCATCCGGAGTTGATAATGCTCAAAAAAATAAAAAGTTATAGACACTGAAGTGCCTTGAAAATGTTTTACGACACTGAATGTTTTTTTATTTCATAAACAAATACATGAATTAAGTCCTGGAGCAATCCAGAAAAGTAATGGGTTGAAAGTCACATGTCTAATGAGTCTATATTTCAAATTTGAAGACGATACCGTGAAAAATGAGATTCCTGCAATCATTTTTCTGAGAATATTTCTAGTCCCCCCACCCCCCTCTGTTTGATGAAAATTACCACCAAATGTACTGAAGAATTCCACAAACTATTTTAGTCATTATACATAGTTTTTCAATTATAAAATAATAGACAGAATTTTAGACATCATATAAGTGATTTATTTGAGCACTAAAAATACAATAAGAATAATTTGAGTAATAAAAAATAAAAAAAAAAAAAAAGAATTTGCTTTGTGTCTAGTAGCCTACATACTCAATACTCTGTCTGGCAATATCAGTTTATCTCTGGCAGTCATTCACACTGATTGCAGTCAGTAATCACAGGCTGATTCAAGTCCATAGAGATGATAATCACACACATCATCAATAATAGCCGGTCATTGACAGCCGTCATAAAGTCGGTAATTACACGCTGATGTGCGTTTATAGAGATGTAAATCATGCATATACAGTCACGTTCTACACAAGACACATATGGTAAATGTTGAAAAAGAAAGAAAAATACCAATTTGTGCAAAAAAGGCAATCGCTAAGTTGCGCCCCCATCAGATGACAGGAGCGTCACAGCGTGCGTCACGAGAGACCGCCAAATTCAAATAAACAATATTCCGCGGATCTGAGACTGTTTTTTTTGGATGGTTTCATTCTGTTTGTAAAACTGTATGCTACAAAACCGTGTTGTTTTTTTACCACCAAGACGCTGTTTTTGAGCGTAATTTATTCCATAACGGACACAAACAATAACTCTCCCGAAGAAAAGAAACGTAAACAAAGGAATATCCATCCAAATTACAGCGTTATTGTTTCGTTGGACTAAAAGTGCTGGAAGAGATGTTGTTCTGTGGACCATTACCTCTCTAACTAAACCGGGATTTCAGCAGTGGACGCGTTTGTGACTCGTTATTACAATGATAATGGTACGTACTGCTTTTTTATTCTGCATGTTTTGATGTGTACTGCTTACACAAATTTAGCAAATACATTCCTTATAAGCTTTCAATCGATAAACAGCGATCTATCATCGATGCTTGAGGCTTAGACCTTCAGAATGATATATAGTTTGTCAAAATTAACTTTGTCCCGCTTCATTTATTCTATTCCAAAACAATGACATGTGCAAACAAAGAGCGTTCGGTGCGAGATCGTCCTGGTGCGGGTTAACAGGTTTGTTTCATGTATTATGTAGTAGCTTGCTATTTATTTAATGAAGTATGAGTGACCCCTGCTGGCGTTATGTTGCATCTTTCGTCTTTAATTTTGAGGCCCCGCCCTTTCCCTGTCTAAATAAACGCTTCTCACGCGGAGATGTGTTGATGTGTGTGCAGCGCGCAACTGTGTGAAAGACTACAGATTCCGAAGTGAGAAGGGAATATTACTGAATTTATTAGTTTTCTGTTTCAGGTATGATTCTGTATGACCATCAGTTTACACTGTAATGACTCTTGCAAACTCGCGCTGTGCCGCGAATCGGTTTGTTTTAAAACTAAAAAGACGGAAAACAGACGTTTTCTCATGCTGAGATATAAGCAGATGTATGTGTGTGAGAAAATATCATAGATGAGAGTTAAAAAAATAAATGACAAAGTGGATGATAAGAGCTCCTATTCTCTGTTTTTATTTAAGCTACATTAGATGAGGCATGCGTCCGCTTCACGTCGTGCCTAACAACGCCCTTCAGCCGTGATTTATTCACGATACAGCACGGCCTCTCGTACCTTATTGCTTACTTATAGATTAAATGTAAGAATTTGAAATGAAAGATGAAGATGAAAGATCTATTTATCTATCTATATGCCCGACATCATAGAGCCCCCCCCCCCACACATAACAAATCCCAATTTAACCCCTGATGGTAACCACAAATTAACCAAGGTTTTGCTACATTAACCGTAGTTTAACCATGGTATTTGTAGTAAAACTGTGCTTATACAAATGGTGATCAATGTTTTTAATGATCAATAATTTATGAGTATTAGATGCTAAAAAATATGGTTACTATGATTTCCTCATAGAAAAACCATTGTTAATTTTAATAATATGAAATAAAAGTTTTAATAGGTTATTACATTTACATCACAAAGTATTAGGGAACGACTTTTATTTATTTGGTTGTGATGTGAAGCCATGGAGGGTTACTGCAAACCCCATAGCAGACCTGGGTTGCGGTGTAGGGGGGCGGGACTGTAATGACAGTTCATTGTGACTGAATGGCAGGGGAAGTGGTGTAGCCTATCTGGAGTGCATATGAATAAAAATATGAATATTAAGCTTGATATGTTTCATACATTGTATTTCCGTAACTCATGCTCTTCTTGCCGGCTCCGACTGTTTATTCGGCAGTATGTAAAACTTCAGATCATGGTTTTTTTGGGGTTTTTTTACACTTATTAGAGGTTCAGCATTGCACCAAGCAAAAATCAATCGTAATCATTACAAAGAGTAAAGGTCTAACAAAGTCTGCGCACATTAATTCGAATGGATTGTTTTCCCTCCACGGCGTAAACGGATATGACGTTTTTGTGGGCGTTCCCAGTAATGCCGACCAAGTCTATATCACAAAATCAAAATAAAAGTCCCGTTTACAAGCTGCTCTCTAAAGTCACAAACGAGCATAGAAAATCATATACAAATAATATATACAATAAAATAGATGAGAACAGAGTTTGTTTCTTGGTAAATATTTATATTTGAATACACGTCACCCAATCATGTACTGAAAATATTAGGAACTACCAATGAAAGAGTGTGATATTCTGTTCAAAAGACAAAACTGCAGTGTTTGGGTGCAGAATCCATTTTTAAACTGGAACTGGTTCGTCAGAATTCACTTCAGCGCAGGCCCTGCCAGTGTATAAGGAGCAAACTAGCGCTAGTCAGTAGCCTTTCACCTGTCAGTGTCTCATAAATGTATAGCTTTTAGAAAACTGCAACCTTAGTGGTAATGATGTTATGGTGTGTTTTTTTAAACACTTAGAAAGGTCTGATACATGTAGTCAACTGGACATGGCTTATATCCTCAGTGGTGCATAAAGAGAACTTATGTATCACTAGTTAAGTCCAACTTCTGTATGTCCTTCTATGTGCACGTATCACAATTATAGTACTTGTTTACTACTGGCAAATAGCCTTTGAAGCTAATTGAAGCTTATTGTGAGAGAGAGAGATCCAGAGCAGGGGACGCGAGAAACAGGATTAAGAACCGCTGCTTTAGAACACTGATTTTTAAACTTGTGAATCCATTGGAGTCCTTAGAAAACAGAATCGCGATTCATATTTTTTCGTGCACCCCTAGTTTTGACGTTATGGCAACAACTCTTCCTCTTCTTGCCTCGCCCCCTTTGTTGCATGTTCCCGGGGGTGGGGTTTATGTAAATGTCTGGGTTTGTTTTGCTGTTTTTTAGGCATTAAACTGCCATGAATTTAAAAGATAATATCTCCGTTTGCATTGAACTTTCAGCCTCGTAACATTGCAGATATTGTTTATGCTCAAACAGCAACATTTCACACTAACTAAAGTTAAAAAAGTGAAATCACAATCAACCACCCCTTTAAAACCTTTCTACAGTTATTACATGTTATTATATTATTAGATTGCTTTAATTAAAATGTATGAAGACCATCAAACATTGCGAAATGGAGGTGTTTAAGGCATTTGTTAATTATTAATGTTAAACGTTAAAATTCTGGCTGTGATGAATAGTTTAAATACATTACAGTAACTTTCACATGATTAAATGACTTTCATTTCACCCTATGGGCTTTTGTATGAGGAAGTATCACAGACTTAAATACCTGGAGTACAGTGGCGTAGAAAGTCACCCCCAGGCCCACATACTTTTTTTTTTTTTTTTAAATGGGCTCCAAACAACAAGTACAGTGAAGATCTGTTCACAGACGTTCACTGTAGCTTATCAGTAAAGTACCAAAACACATTACTTTGCAAAAGAAATTTATAACTCATTTTCATTCTATAAATAGGCTACATAGCAACATGCCATCTACCATAAGAGTAGTATTAGTAAAAAAAAAAAAATTACTTTTGAGCATAGACAAATAAATAAATATATTTAATAAATCAAAACTCAGCTCTAGTGGCCTGCCTCTACCCAATTTTTTATTTATTTTTTAAACCAGAACTGAACTAGCTTAAATTAAAATATTTAAGGCTTAGCCACACTTTGCAATATCAACTACTGCATGCAAACACAAACAATCTTGGCATGGCAGCCCAATGAAATATACACATTTTTACACTACTCACTCATTTTAGTTGCCCTCTCTGGGCCTTCCTTTCGGCTAATTCACACAATGTCCTTGGTGTTTAATTTACAGCTTTGTATATTCTCAATGGAAAGAATGGATAGTACCGAGTCTGTTACGTGTTTCTGCCATGGAATAAAAAGTAAAAAAGGTAAATGCAAATTTTTATCTCAAAGTTCTGATTTTTTTCCCTCCCAAATGCAAGGTGATACATTATTAATAAATTACAAATTCCAGATATTCTCTGTTTTTTTGCCAGGTTTATTATACAGTTTTTTTGTTTGTTTTTTTGTTGTAAATAACATACAATGAATCAGCCTTTATACTGACTGACTTATGTTCTTACTAAATAAGTTGATTATGAGTTTTGTTTAATTATCTTTATGGACAAAAGATGAAAATATGATGTTGAACTAAATAAATAACTTTAAAAAGTTTAATTGATTTTCCTTTTGGCACAATCAGGCACAAATGTGAACCTCCAAATATTAACTAGATAAAAAAGTTTGTCGAGACAAACTTTAAGTTGAAAGTTTTCAAACTTTAACCAGAAAGTTTGAAAAGTTTAAAAAGTTTGAAAAGTTTAAGAAGTTTAAAAAAGTTTTAAGTTTAATGGTTTGCAGTCTGAAATAGTTTAAAGTAGTTTTAAAAGCTTAAAGTTTGAATGTTTTAAAGGCAATACAGTCTGTCAGAGATGATGATTAGCAAGTTACTAGCATGTCGCTAGCATATTTCTAGCATGATTAGCATGTTACTAGCATGCGGCTAGCAAGATTAGCAAATGATTAGCATATTGCTAGCATGATTAGCAAGTTACTAGCATGTCGCTAGCATGTTTCTAGCATGATTAGCATGCTACTAGCATGTTGCTAGCAAGACTAGCAAGTGACTAGCATGTTGCTAGCATGATTAGCAAGTTACTAGCATGTCGCTAGCATGTTTCTAGCATGATTAGCATGCTACTAGCATGTTGCTATCTTGATTCAGGGATGATTAACATGTTTCTAGCATGATTAGCATGCTACTAGCATGTTAGCAAGACTAGCAAGTGAATTGCATATTGTTAGCATGATTAGCAAGTTACTAGCATGTTAGCATTTTCTTAGGATGATTAGCATGTTGTTAGCATGATTAGCAAGTTACTAGCATGTTGATAGATAGATAGGAGTAGTCAGATTGTAGACAGATAGATAGATAGATAGATAAGAAATATAGATGAGTTTGAATGAGTTTGAATGGGTTAGAAATAGTACATAGAAGGGAAGCTTGATTGAGTCTCAAAGGATTCTGGGAGTTTAAGTTTGAATTTTGACAGTTGGAGTTTGAATAGTCTTGGCTCATCTGAACATTCCGTCAATGTAAGTCAATGGGATTTTTATGATTTTTAATCTTCAGTTTTATGAAAACCGTAAGTCCGATCAGTTAGAAAAGATATAGCAACTCGAGTCAGAACAGTCTGAAGATCTGGGCTGAGTTTGGAGTCTGTAGAGTTAAAGCTCTAGGAGGAGTAGCAGTCAGAAATTTAGTCTCAGAAGAATAATAATAAGTTTAAATAGTAGATCAGTAAGTTGGCTTTCTCAAGCCAACTTAATAAAGCCAACAGTGAGGTCAACAGAGAAGTTAAATTGCAATAAATTAAGTTCAACACAACAGCCACTTATATGGCAACTTAAAAGGGCATAAGTAAAGCAATATCTTTCAAAAAAGGTCTCTTGCAAACAAAAATAAAATGATGCTAAATCAAATTAAATAGTTAATGCCTGATACACATTCACATAAAGTAGCCTTGTTGACAAGTTTGGGTGAGTAAAGAGAAAATGCACAAAATATTGCCTCTTTTGTAGCAGAAATAAACTGCTGCAGAAAAAATTAGGTGCCATGCAGAGTGTTATTAAAGTTATTGCATTACTTATTATGAATGTATTTGAGTGAAGAGTACATATGCTTATTCAAAAATGTAGTCAGGTATTGAGTAAAGGTCACTGCACACTGAGTCCGAAATTTTCATCCGAAATTTTCGCACGTTAAAAAATAAATATGACCTCATGTTGTGTCAATCACGTTTGCACACTGCCTCCGAAACTTTCGTCTGTCAAAAAAAAAATTCAGATCAGGTTCGATTTTCTGCATTTTTGCATACAGTACGTAGCATGCATTTTGATACGAAAGGATGGGGAATACGAAAAAACGGAAAAACGCATGCGAAAATTTCGGAGTCAGTGTGCAATGACATTAAAGGTTGATACTCTGATACTCTTTGATACTCTGCAAAGTAGTCAAAAAGATACTTAAGTAACTAATTACATAATACTTCGCAAAACTGGAGATCAAGAAAAAGTTCTACAGTCATTAAAACCGTCAAACATACATTATAGAGTTAAAGCCGGTGTAAAAAGTCCACTGGAGGCGAGCGTAGTAATGAACCCAAGTGCAGTTTATTTACAAGGTGATATCCAAAATCCAAACATAATCCAAACAGACTTGACTTGACTTGAAACAGACTTGACAAGAAACAGGCTTGGCATGGCATGAACAGACTAGACGTGGCATGAAACGGACTAGACTCACCAACAGCAGGTTACAACATTAATACACGACCAAGAAACAAGGCAAGGACATGGCTACTTAAAGATAACAGAGAGGGTCACATGACAAGAACAACCAATGGGGACAAGACACATGACTATGACAACCAATCAGAACATGACACATTGAACAAGGGAACCAATAGCATGAAGACATGAGGGCAAGGGAAGCATGACACAAACAGGAACCATAACTAAACTTCAAAATAAAAGACATGAAAACAAGAACATGAAACAAAACCCAGAACAGACCTTACAGCCGGGCTCACACTGTGCGATTTTGGCCACGATTTGGACATCTGAAACAAATTTTGAAAATCCTAAAAGATTCCTATAATCCTAGCCTAAAATCTGTGGTCTTTTATCGCTGGTTTGACATGTTCACCGACAGCCGATTAATCACCGTTGCAATCAAATTTTACCTCCAACGAAATTCTGGCAGTGTCCGAAGATTTGGCACACAGTCCTGTAATGTGACGTCTCCTACGACGAACATCAAACTGTCTTCGTTTTTCAAGACAAGCCATGATCAAAATTAATGCTGCATAAACTCCGGCGCTCTCGTCCTCCGCTCACGGAATTCATATGATATGTTGCCTTTGCTATGATAAACACAGGTTGTGCTGCTGTTTTCATGTGGGTGTGTAGTGCTGCTTACTCTGTTCTTCTTAAATACGCCGGTATTGCTGCCGTTCATATACATTTCATGGTAGCCAACATTTCAGCCCCTCGTGTAATGCAGCTCGCGGTCACTAAATGTGTATGGATTGAAAATGTAAAACTACGGACACTCGTTGTTAACCCGTCTTGACTGTTGTACAGTCTGACATTAATGACAAATCCCACAGTGTGACATGATCATCATGTTCATACAGTCTGACAAGTTACAATCGTAAAGGACTATTAAAAATCGCACAGTGTGTGTCCGGCTTAAGATGGAGCCTGAAAAGGATGAACACATTCTTCTGTCTATAGCAGCTTTAACTCCCATTTTTTAAAGTAGGTGTATAATCTATGTGCTATACAAAATATGTAGGATGGAGAGCTAATAGCTTTTGTCAGGCATGTTCACTCAAAATTGTATCTATATTTGATTATTAGAATCCATATTTGATTTGCTGGTGTGTGCTTTAATGCAGAAGTAGGCTCCTGTCACCACTCCCAACAGGCCTAGAGTCAGACCCACTCCACAGAACACTGATGGGCCAATACCGGGCAGGACAGCTTCTACATCTATACAACAGAAACACAGCGACATGGCTGTTATTTACATTTACATTTAGTTATTTAGCAGACGCTTTTATCCAAAGCGACTTACAAAAGAAGACAATAGAAGCAATCAAAACCAACAAAAGAGCAACAACATTCAAGCATATGACAAGTCTCGGTTAGCCTAACGCAGTACACATAGCAAGGTTTTTTTTGTTTGTTTTTTTAAAGAAAAGTAGATAGAATAGGAAAAAGAAAGCTAGTGTTATTTTTTTAAAGTATAAGTAGCAGTTAGTGAATAAATATGCAATTGATGGAGGATCAAGGGTGTGTGTGTTTTTTGTTTTGTTTTTTTTATATAAAAAAAGATGACAGATAGATAAAATAGAATTAGAATAGAGAGTGATAGAGTTAGAGGGTCAAATAAAGATGGAAGAGATGTGTTTTTAGCCGTTTCTTGAAGATGGGTAAGGATTCAGCTGCTCGGATTGAGTTGGGCAGGTCATTCCACCAGATGGGAACAGTTAATGAAAAAATCCATGAAAGTGATTTTGTGCCTCTTTGGGATGGTACAATAATGAGTCACTTGCAGAACGCAAGCTTCTAGAGGGCACATAAGTCTGAAGTAATGAATTTAGGTAAAGGGGTGCAGAGCCAGTGGTGGTTCTGTAGACAAACATTAATGCCTTGAATTTAACGCGAGCAGCTATTGGTAGCCAGTGCAAATTGATGAACAGAGGTGTGACGTGCGTTCTTTTCAGCTCATTAAAGATTAATCTTGCAGCGGCATTTTGGATTAGTTGTAGAGGTTTGATGGAATTGGCTGGAAGACCTGCCAAGAGAGCATTGCAATAGTCAAGTCTGGACAGAACAAGAGCTTGAACAAGCTATTATTATACTCTAATAATATATATTATATTACACACTATTATTAGTGCAGTATTTGGGAAATGCTGGTATTATATTACTTTGTCAAAATTTCCTTAATTATCTGAAAATAACTTCACCCCATATTTTGGTTTGAGGCTGCTGGAGGGCTTTGTGGTTCACAGTGCAGCTGTAAGTTTCTCCTTCCAATGGAATGATCTTCAGCATGGAAAAGAGGTTATAAGTGCCATCACTACTGGGGCGATACTGGCTCAAAGTTATATTCTCTGTCAAGTTCACATTGTTCCTAGACCAAGAGACTCTGACAGGTGGAGGGAAGAATCCAGTCACATGACAGATGAGGGTGTTTTCTACACCCACAACCACATCATCTCTAGGGTAGATGGAAGTTTGAGGCGGGTCTGTGAACACAGGGAAATACATTGACACTGATTTGCAATATAAATCTCTCCATTACATATTACATTGAATTTACCTTCAGGTTCCACAGATTAACTTCATGCGTACCTTATGAATTAAGAAACGAGTGTCCCTTACCTGTTTGTTCTGCTTGGTGTTCGGAATTATTAGTAAATAAAGCTAGGAAGTCCATGCACGTTTTTGTACTATAAACACAAGGCTCAAAATCTGTTGGAAATTGAAATGATTTAGAATCTACAAACTCTGGAATTGCTACTACTGTTTTGTTTTTGTTGAAGTCGTAGTAGTATATTTCCTCTCCATCAAGATCATACATATCCTCTCTCTCTGTATCAGAGCATCCAACAAGGTGGTGACCCTTGTATACTAAAAACAGAACAATATAAACAAAAACATAAAATGTTTTAGCTAATTACAGACCGTAATAAAAAGAACTGTATAATTCAAAACTGAAATAGGATTATAAAACACAGCCAGTTGAGTATCCTTCTTAATGCATGTTTTGTACTCTGAAATAAACTTACTTTTACTCTCGGCGGATAAAACTGCAGTGATGGAGAGAAAGAACATATGCAGCTCCATTTTCATCAATGGTGTACCGAACAATTACTTAAGCAGCAAACAATCAGCAGTTAAAGAGAGGAGGTGCTGATCCCTCCCCATTACACTGCCATGCCTGATTGGCCAGTTTTAACTTTTCAAACTGCTTAAGTTAACAATTTGGCAATGACCCTCAGTCTGCTTCAGTGTGGATACTCAAGAGTTGAGGAAAATGTTTTTAGCAAAGCTTCTAGGTTCATTTATCATACTGATCACTGGGACAGGTAAAAACAACAATTTTGATTAGTTTCAATTATTGTTAATACTGTTATTGTTATTATTGATAAAGCATTTGTGTGTGTGTGTGTGTTATGAAAAATTTTTGTGAGAAACATGTTCAGTTATAATGATGTTATTGTGTTGTTGTTTTTTCACCAGATGGTTATCACGTCTCTATACTGTATCAGTGCACCTATATTTCCCATGATCTTAGTGACGTGGAACTCATTATTTCAACTTCCTTTAATAAAGCTGTACAAATGCAATTCAACAGCACTCTTGGAAAGTATGTTGGGTTTACTGAGATTGGAATGAAATGTGCACGCTTGTGGAACAACAATAACCAAATCTTGTCACATTTAAGCAATATGGTACACAAATGCAAACATTATGGAGAAATAGGTTACCCAGCCATTGTTAATAAATTTGGTAAGTGGCAAAAACCTTGTGTCTTAGGTTTCCTGTTTAACAGCAACTGCTTGCAAATTTAAAGAGGTTTAGCGGTTTCAATATTATCTTTTCAATATTATTATCTTTCTAAAATGCATGTTATAGCTGTTATAAGATTGTCGTGTACAGTAGTATGAGTAGTACTCAGGTTAATTCATCTATCTAATAATCTACTCTTATTTGTTCAGTGCAACCCAAGATCAAGCTTAAGTCAGTGAAACAAGTTGGAAGTAGCTCTTCTGCTGCATTGGTGTGCAGTGCATATGATTTCTACCCTGAACAGATCAAAGTTTCCTGGCTGAGAGACGGTAAAGAGATGACCACAGATGCGGTGTCCATCGAGGAGCTGGCTAATGGGGACTGGTACTACCAGATCCACTCCCACCTTGAATATACACCCAAATCTGGAGAGAAGATCTCCTGTATGGTGGAGCATGGTAGCTTCAATAAACCTATGATCATCGACTGGGGTAAAAGTGTCTAATTTTGTTAATAATTTCTGCCAGTCTTAGTTAAGATATAAAGTAAAATTCAATAATATATGCAAGCAAACTGAACTGACATTACACACTTTTAAATGTTATGGTAATAAAATTATGTGTGCACTACACAGATCCCTCTATCTCTGAGTCTGACAGGAATAAAATCTCTATTGGAGCCTCTGGTCTGGTGCTGGGAATCATCACAGCAGCTGCTGGACTCATGTACTACAAGAAAAAATCAGTAGACTGATACATTAGTATATTCCTTAATATGACAATTAATTCCTCTTATTTAGAATTCTGGGTTCACATAAGCAAAATCGTATGGAACTTTGTTAAATGAGCATTATTGTATTTGTTATCTTTTAATTAGCACAGGAGAATCATATGTTTATCACATTCTATCCTAAGACTTGAAAAATGCAGTTTGTTGGGGAAATACAACTTTAAATGTACGTGTTCGACAATTCAGACGTGGTTCGTGAACACAGCTATAAAAATTATTTGATTACAACTACATTGCTTTCTGTGTTGCTTATTACCAGTGTTGGTGATCTGAGATCATTAATAAATATAGATAAACAATGATAAATAATAATTAAAAATAATAGCCTAGAAGGCTGTGTAACCATTCTGTGATTTTCATGTTTGTTTAATCAGAGGAAGACAAGGCCATGCTCATGAGAGAAAGAGTAGTCACAACACTCTGTAAAACTGTTCGATGCCCTGAGTCCACTGTTGCCTTTTGTGACAACTACTTTACTAGTGCAAAACTTATCCAGACCCTAGCTGAAATAACAAAAAAACAGTGCTTGGGTACAGTCCGGCAAAATCGCACAGGAGGAGCAGGTGACCATCTGAAAACAGACAAGGAACTGTGCAAAGAAGGAAAGTTGGTAACACTTTAGAATACTGTTCCATCGTTAATGAATAACTACACAAGAACAAGTGACTAATGCACTATTAACATTGTAGTAACTACTGTTACCTAACAAGAAACTTTGATTAATGAGTTAGTAAGTAATAGCGCTCAATTGAAACTGGTAGTTCACTATTAGCTAATCAATAACTACTATTTTTTTCATATCCTGGAGAATTCCTAGGAACTATGTATACACGGTTCATAATTAACGTGAATTATGCATAATCTATAATTAATTCTAAAATGAAGATCATGGTAACCCATTAGTAATGACTCAAGTATAACCAAATTCTTCTAAAGGAACTACTAATTACTTGTATCAGTATTCTAAAGTGAAGATCATGGTAACATACTAGTAATGATTTAAGTGTAACCAAATCTAGCTAAATGAATTACTAACCAAAAGAAAAAAAAAACTCAAAAGTTTACAATGATTTCAGTCATTACTAGGGAGTAATCATGATATTCACTTTAGAATACTGATCCAAATAATTAGTAATTCCTTCAGAAGAATTTGGTAATGCTTGAGTCATTACTAGTGGGTTACCATGACCTTTACTTTAGAATTCATTATACATTATGTATTATTCACATTAATTATGAACCTGTACACAGTAGTTCTTAGTAGTTATTAGGGAGATATGAAAAATTAATAGTTACTGATTAGCTAATAGTGAACTACCACATTCGACTAAGCACTATTATTTACTAATTCATTAATCAGAGTTTTTTGTTAGTTACTAGTAGTTACTAGAGTGCTAATCAGTGTTGGGGAGAGTTACTTTTAAAAGTAATGCATTACAATATTGTGTTACTCCCTAAAAAAGTAACTAATTATGTTACTTAGCTACTTTTTATGGAAAGTAATGTGTTGCGTTATGTTACTTTTGCGTTACTTTTTTAAATATGAGAAGGGCTTGATTGTTTTATTTTTAATTATAGCAAATGTAAAAGCCCTTTCACACCAAAAAGTGTAATGAATAAACTTCAGGCTGAATGAAGAGTAAATTCACATCTGCAAAGTAGAACGCAGGAGAAGAAGGTTCAACACTCTTCAGCAATTGAAAAACAATGAAGTACAATTGTTAGTTTATCTAAAGTCATTTTTGCTTATTAGTATGGTTGAACTGGATCATCAAAGGTCAGCAGCAAAGACATTGGTTAATAAAATGGGATTAGATACATTTGTGTTAACATATTTAATTATTGCAGGTTTGTGTCATATTCTGAATTTGCATTTCACTGTTTTAATTCATTTTGATGAATACTAAATCTGTTTTTTGCGAGTGGGATGAATTAATGCACATTCACATTTAGTCTAGAACTACAGTAACAGCATGTTCACACAGCGCACTGTCAGTCAATAATGGGGGAAAAAGTAACTGGCGTTACTTTTTTTTTTTTTTTTTTTAAGTATCTCAGATATTTTCTTGTAAATTAAAAAGTAATGCATTACTTTACTAGTTACTTGAAAAAAGTAATATTATTACGTAACTCGCGTTACTTGTAATGCGTTACCCCCAACACTGGTGCTAATATTGCGTTACTCATGTGTTCTTGTGTAGTTATTCATTAACCCTTTCAGTGGTGAGTTTAAAATATTCTAGCGGTCCCCCCAGAGTGAGTTTTTTTAAGGCGACCATTATTTTAGAACGTTTGCCCTTACTGTGTCTATGGCGACACGTCATGATTGTCACGTGACACACTGCGGCCACAATAACACTGTATGACAGATGGATCGCTTTTATTTCGTTTTTCCATTTTTTATTTAATATATTCACAAACATGCTTACCATGTCATGGACAATCTGATATTCTGATTCACAAATGTGTGTAAATGAGTGTTTTGCCGTTTAAACACCTTTATAAATGATCTTGATCGTGATCTGTAACGTGGGATGGGCGCCGCCATGTTTGTTCGCCCTGCAGTTCAGAGAGTCCTGCGAGTAGGATTTACACCACGTGAATTCATCAATTTCTCCCGAAATACATGCAAGTAAGTGGCCGGTGAACTGGGTGAAGAATAGAGTGAACTTTATAGTTACTTACACTATGTGTATCTGATATGAATAAAACACATCGGCAAATTAAATTTGAATGGATTGTTATTGTTGCTTCCACAGACATCTGTGTGTATTTTACAAGCACTAAATGTATTGTTTTATGGGACCGTACCAAAGAGTATAGAATACCAAGAGGCAAAACTCTGATGCTTTTCGAGTAACAGCCACTAGGTGGCGCTTCGGTAGCGCGGCCGCCATTTTGGGGTGAAAGTTCCAACTGGACAACGTTACAGATATACAGAAATAGACAGAATAACAACGAAAGAGAGGTTAAAGTGGAATAAAAGAACGCAAATTGGGCAATCCACTGTAAAAACTGTCAGTGTGACAGTGAAAATCTTGCTTTTTATCGTTTTCCCAAAGACCCTGACAGGTAATTATACACAAAAGTGTAGTCTATTGTGTTTTGAAGTGAGACGTAGCGCTGTCTTATGCACCTGCTAACTTTTAACTGTTTTTAGTCTAGTAGTAAACTTAAATCCTTTTAGGAACTGCAGGTCCTATAGCCATAGAAACCATAATAATGATTTATATGGATATGACACTATAGTTATAATGAGCTTATATGCAACTTCACACATTTACAATTACTTACTGTCTATATTATTATTTACTATTACTCCAGTAGGTATGAAATATATATATATATATATATATATATATATATATATATATATATATATATATATATATATCGCACGTTTAATCTCCTGGAACACACTACAAACATGATCTAGATTAGAACATGATGCATTGCTGTGTCTGTCATAATTAAATAATTAAACAATTTTGGAGAAAGTGGCTGTACTTGTGTTTTGTTTTTTGTTTTTTTTTCCATAAAAACGTTTTTTTGTTGTTGTTTACCGTCTTCCTTTAATGGACATTAATATAAGACAATACTGCAAAAACAGTTTACTGTCAAGATGTCCTGTTATATATTTATTGTCCAACATTCCTAATTTTTCTGTCATTAATTTAATGTCATATGTTGGTATTAATTCAGTGTTTATAATGTTAACACATATTTTCAACCGAAACTGGGTTCTAGAAAGCAAAAATTTTTGTAAAAAAAAAAGAAAAGGGAAGACTTTAAAATAAAGTCTGTGAAATAAACTGTTAAAAGGATTTGATGATCACTAGTCTAGTGATTGTACATTATTGTTGTCATCGTTCAGGCTGTATTTCAGCTTTAATGTACAGTATTTTTGAACAAAGCAGCTGATATTTAACAAGGAAAATGTACGATAGAACATAGATATGGGTAAATAAAGTATATAAAAATACATATATACTTTAAATGTGTTATTGTAAGATGGTCAAGCGCGACTGGCTGCTATTATTCTACGGCGTTTTTGTGTAGTTGTCAGTCCAAAATGGCGGCGGCACAGTCATGTCATGGGCGCAACTGTTGCTATGGAGCGTTCTATTGAGTTTCGCCTCTTGGGCTTCTATACTCTTTGACCGTACCGCTCAAAAGGTTAATGATGGCACAATATTCTAAAGTGTTACTGGAAAGTTTAATGTTAAGTGGTATGACAACAAGTGTGTCACTCTGCTTTGCAATGCTTGTGGTGTTGAGTCTGTTGGTTTAGTCCAGAGGTACAGCAAAGAGCAAGGCATGGAGATTGCTGTCACCTGCCCTGACATAATAACGGTATGCAATGAACACATGGGTCGAATTGATTTATCAGACATGCTCACCCACCTATACAAAACCTCAAAGTCGAAACGTTGGTACCTGCCTCTTTTTGGTTATGTTTTGGATTTATCTGAGTGCAGTGTCTGGTTTCTCTACAAACAAGACTGCAGTGCTTTGAAGGAGAAACCGATGCCACTCACGCAGTTCAGGATAACTGTGGCCCACACCCTTGAAGGTCTACACAAGATGCCAGCTTGAGTTGGAAGACCACTGTGTACCTCACCTCCACCTGCAAAATTGCAGCGGAAACGCAAATGGGATGCAACACCTGTGGCAGTCCGCTTTGATAACACAAGCGACTGGCCTATTTCTCCACAGCGTGGGAGATGCAGGTTCTGCCTAAAAGTGTGAGGTGTTCTTGTGTTTGAACACAGCTCAGCAGTGCTTTTTGGCATATCACATGAAATGAAAATCAAAGTCACAAAAAGAGCATTAAGTTGGAAGATGTAGATGATGTGGACCGTTCTTCTTGTTGTATTCGACAATGTTTTGCGGGCAAATCACATGCATTGTATATTCAATGCCCAAAATTAATTTCAAAATGGAAGTACAACAGAAGTGGCGTCTTCTTGTTTTTGGACAAAGTTCAGCATGTTTGTGGCATATCACCTCAGACTGAAATTGTTGTTAAAGCATGCTCCAAGATTCCTCGCTGCTGAAAAAAATGCTCCTGTTTTGGAAAATAAATCTGAATTAACTTTTTGATCTTACTGTAATCAGGTTACTGAATTTACTCTAAATATCATCAATATTTGATAAATTATTTGAAAATGAATGAATTGAAATTGTTCATGGAATAAAAAAAAGATTTTAAAAAGTCACTGAAAGCCTGTGTATTATATTGACTGCAACATGAAGCATATAGCAGGGATCCTCAAATCTGGCCCACGAGATCCACTTTCCTGCAGAGCTTCTCTCTAACCCTAATCAAACACCTGAGCATGTCTATCAATGTCTTCAGGGTCATTAGAAAATCACAGGTAGGTGAGTTTGATCAGGGTTTGAGCTAAACTCTGCAGCGCATTGGCCCCCCAGGGCAAGATTCAAGAACCCTAATATATACGGCTATGTATGTTATTAAAGTTAAAGGAATGCTTATTATTGTAAAATAACTTGTGAAATAGTTCTCTGGATTTAAATCAAGATTTACCATGGACTGACAGCTCAACCGTACAGTAGAGTTTTATATCTTGTAGATAAAAACAGAAATTAAAAAAACAAACAAACAAACAAACAAAAAACATTTGAGGCTATTTATTAGACATCTATTAATAAGAATTTTAAGTTAAATAATTTTTTCATTAGCTCCTTTTAGGGGTGAAAGTTAATGGGTTAAAGCAGTGGTTTACAAACTTGTTCCTGGGGACCCACAGCTCTGCACATTTTGCATGTCTCCCTAATTTACACACCTGATTCAGATCATCAGCTCATTAGGAAAGAGCTCCATGAACTCAAATGAGTGTGTCAGATAAGGGAGACATGCAAAATGTGCAGAGCAGTGGGTCCCGAGGAACAGGATTGAAAACCACTGGGTTAAAGTTTATCTTTGGGTGGACGTGGTTCCCTTTCAGTTGATCACTCCCGAGTCACGTCAGGTGACCGACAAATTGGGATCTCGCTTAGAGAGACCAATCCACTTTGAGTGTAACTAAACGAGCCAATGCACATTGGCATGCGATTATTGCATCCAGCTGCCACTGATCACAGCGTAAGTATAAGTAGGCAGCAGGTGCAGCGGATATTCAGCTTTTCGCTTCGGAGCCGAGCAGCCTTATCGTTCTGCTCCTGACCTCTGCTACGAGTGCCTACGAGTCAACGCTCTCAAGGAAGCTCTCGTGCTGGTGGTTCGGCGCTTCAGCGGCGGTGGTTCTTCCGTGTCGAGTGGATTGCACACATCAGGCTGCACTACCCCCTGTTTGTGTTGCAGGCGGCCACCTCCCCTGTGCGCTTCAGCACAATAAAAGAGCGAATTCTAAAAAGAGCATTCCACCTGTGCATTTCTGGATGTGGTCTTTACCTGGCGCCGGATGATGGTCGCGATCATTGCCTCTCATGTCTAGGCGTTAAGCACGCTGAGGTGGCTTTCGTGGATGAGTCATTGGATTGGATTGGATTCAATTTATTGTCACTGTGCAGAGTACAAGTACAGAGCCAATGAAATACAGTAGATGGGGGAAGAATAATACAGCATAACATGAGGAAAGGGAGGAGAAAAAAAAAAAAACCCCAGACTATACTCCT
>JAFVLL020000131.1:0-14552 GCA_021397915.2 Tor tambroides
TATGATCCATTCAGTTTATTTACTACGTGCCTCCACCTCAAGTTCGACTTTGTGAGAGATTGGTTCAAATCGAGAAGGTTCTGGTGACGTCGAACGACGGAGAGGTCTGATTGGTTATTCCCCCCCATCAATCATACGACAACGTCGCGTGTTGTTCCCGCCTACAATACGGAGGCTGAGCTTGAATATACAGAAAGCTTGGCTAAGCAATGTTATATAAGAAAGAGATTAGGCAGCCATAAATTCTTAAAATACCAATGAAGCAGGCGCGCCCACAGAGGCTATAGTGATGTCTTATCGATAATGTAACCTAACAAAGTATACAGTGAATGGTCAGAAAATAATGAATTTTCTTCTGGATATATTACCACCTAAACATTGTAAATAGATGATCACTGCATATTTGCGCTGCACCATGCACCAAAGTACCTTCGGGTAACAAGGAAATTTTGTGAGTACATGATATGTGTAAATTGGCAATGAAATGGTTAATAATGAAAAATGACTGAATAAACTTCTTTTTAAAAACGTATATAATTCATTAGACAACATTTCTTTTTGCCGTTTTTATTTATTTACATTTTAGCATGTATAGTCACTTATTTTCACTACAAATATTTCAATGAATAAAATAAACTGTATATAATTAATTCCTTTCCATTTTTTGTACAAATTTGCAACATATCTTGCACTGAGAAATGCACTGAGAAGAGAAGCAGTTGTATGCGTTTCAACGACAGACGCACAAAAATAAATAAAGAAATAAATAAAATCCTTGGAGACTTTTATTTTGTGAAAGATGTGACTTAACAGGAAGTCAATCTATCTGATTCACGTTGTAGCCCATGCTTACTTTCTCGTTGGCAAGTGAACGCACCTCTAGTGGAGTGTTTTCCCCTTTATAAAAAGTGACATAAATTCACAGATTTTATCTAACAACAATGGGTGGACAAGCAAAAGCTAAAAAGAAAAACAAAGCTAAAAGAAAAGACACTAAACCAACTGGAGGTATGTCAGTTTTAAGAATCTATAGTGTTAAACTATCTGGTAATATTGCGTTTATTTCACGAAAAGAATGTTTTAAAATACGTTTTTATATATGCCACAAAATTAAACCTGTTTCTTAACTATAGACTGCACACTAGTAGTCACCAGTGTTTGCTTTGACAGTAACCGTTTAATGTAAACATGACATTTAATATCCATGTGATCTGAATCTGATTAATGCTATGTAGAGTTTATTGAAGAAGGGTTGTCAAACTTGTCTGTGCTTAACCTAGACTTATTGACATTAAACAGATTTTGTAGCTAAATCTTGTGCAGGAAAGTTTGGTTATGTGAGTGGTTTGTGAAAATCTGTTCTTGATGTTCAGGTGCCTTGATTTCACCACAGGAGAGAATGAAAGCCAAGATGCAGGAAAAAGCCAAAAAGAAAACAGCTGAAAAATACACGATTGATCAACTAATTGAAAAGGTAACATATTTCCTATAATGACATCTTAAAGACATGAAATATTAGTGCTTGTTTTCAGACTGTACTATTGCACCTCTCTTTCCTTCTCAGACTGAAGAGTGTATAGACAACTTTGACTTTGACATGGCCAGGCTGTACTGTCAGCGAGCGCTGGATATTGAACCCACTAACCTGACCCTCCTGGACATGATGGGGAATATCTGCACTGAGCTAGGAGATGTAGAGAAAGCTAAACAGATATCCTTTACACATACTGTACTACCACAGTAAAATGGTCTTTGATATAGAAATCACTTGAATATATTTATCTTGTACTGTGACTGTCCTCATGAAGCTTCTAGTCTTGTTTTTCCTTTTGTTGAAGAGAGTATGATTGTATTTGAGTGTTGCGGTCCTTAACAGTGGTGTACGTGTATCTGAAGGCTGTGGAGCTCAGTCCAGAGGAGGGCCACAGTAAGTACATGTACCTGGGGCAGATTCACACAGGCATAGAGGCTGTACAGTACTTCAGTAAAGGAACTGAGGTCATGCTCAACGCCATGGAAAAACAAGCCAATGAGGCAAGACACTGCTGATATAAGCATTTTAAATAGATTTTTAATTCACTTGATTATTTCGTTTACACATTTGTATACACTACCATTCAAATGTTTGGGATTTTTGAAAGAAATTTTATTCTGCAAGGAAAAAAAATTGTTAAATTGAGACTTACAAAAAAAAAAAAAAGTCAAGGAAATGCTGTTCTTTTGAACTTTCTATTCTTTAAAGAATTCTGAAAAATATGTATCATTGTTTTCACAAAACTATTAAGCAGTACAATTGTTTTCAACAGTGATAATAATAAGAAATGTCACATTAGAATGATTTATGACGAATCATGTGACACAGAAGACTCAAGTAATGGCTCTTGAATATTCAGCTTTGCCATCACAAGAATATATTACATTTTTAAAATGCTAAATAGTTGTTTTAAAGTGTAAATATATGTTGCAAAATTAATATTGTAGAAGAGACTTCTATCAAATCCCGTTTAAAAAAAAATCTTACCAACCGCAATCTTTTGAATGGTAGTCTACATGTTATTGGCAGATGTTTTCTTATCAGAGGAACTTGCAAATCCAGGTAAAATGTAACTGAGACCAGAGATATTTTCACATAGTGAAGTTACATCCAGGTTTATATGTATGTAAATAAATATTCTGATATTTCCATTTATACAAGAGCTTGTTTCAGTAACATTAGTTTTGTCCGTTGGTTTCAAGAACATTCAAAACCCTCTGAAATAAGATTAGCTTAAATTTAAGTCCAAATGGCCATATTGGGAAATGTTGTCACAGAAGGTTTAGGTTTTTTTGTTTTTTTTCCAAAATTCAGAATGCTGCCTATACAGAAACTGATGAAGAATGAACCTGCTCTGATTAAACTGTGTGACAACTAGCCCCAGTGTACACTATGTTGTGGAATTTGCAATGACCAACAGTAAAGCAGGTAGTTAATACTACAAGAGAAGAGCTGAGGTTGAACCTCAGCTGCTGGTCTGAAGTTGCACATAGTTCTAGTTTAGTAAATATAAAAGATACAAGTACTAAGATGAGTCAGTAAGTTATAGCTAGAATAAACCACAACACTGTATGCTATGCGTACAGTTGTAGCAGGTTAACACAGTGAAATATGATGTGACCCAGTGACTGTGTTTTTAGTTTGACAGAACCCTGAAAATGAGAGAGACTATCTGAGACCAGATGTAAACAGAATTTCACTCCCTAAGATACAAAGGAAAGGAATTGTCGTTTTGTTTAGAACCCTGAGAGCTTTGGCTAATGAATAATGGATGCATTCCATCATTGTGGTGCATTTTCCCAGTGGACAGCACTTTCTTTGCATTGATTACTAAGTTAGCTGCTGAATCAGAGTAATGCTTTCTGGAAGGCACAGAATTAGCACTGACATAATAGCAGGAGGCATTTAGTTATGCTGAGCTGGTCTCATAGTGTGCGCTGTTTGCGTCTGTCTACACAGGGCAGGTAAATGGAAAAGACAGAAGGACAGATGTGTCTCGTTCCTGTAGGTAGAGAGTTATTGAAAACCAGCTGGTCACAGACATTGCTTTACATCAAAATAAACTGTAATCAATTGCAGTGACCACACAGGCCTTCCATACATTACTGTGTATTGAATTCAGATGCTATGAATAATGTTCTGAGCATTGTGGCAGCATAAAAGGTACATCCTCAGTGGTCTAAATGACTTGTCTTGAGGGATAGTTGTATTAGTTTGAACAAAGAGGAGTTAGCTGTAGGATTTATTTAGTACTAAATATGCAGTTGAATCTTTCAGCACTAGAGGGCAATAAAACATAAGCAGAAAATAAAGTCCTGTACAGCAGTGGCCCTCAAACTTTTTGTTTTGAAGGGCTACCACTGTCCAACACAGTATTCAAAGGCCCACCAGTTTTCATTTTTAGCTTTTTTTTCTTTCATTTTAATTGTTTTTATTTATTTATTTATTTATTTACAAAAACTGTTTGGAATGTTTACATATGAATTAACCACAATTTATAAAAAAAAAAAAAATAAAAAAAAAAAATTCAAGAACTGTATGCTGAAAACAGTTTTTTTAAAAAAATATATTTTTGCATGTTTTTCAGTTAAATTGAGATTATTTTAATATATTATAATATTAATACTGTTAATAACAATATATTCATTTAATATATTTAAATAATTCTTTAAAAAGTCATCCTGCAACCCTGAGGTCCCTGGAGAATCACTGCTAACAAATTTCATGTATCATAACTATCTGTGAATATCTACTAAACATCTTGAATGTGTGTTAAAAATATTATTGTAATAAATTAATTAAAAAATGAAAAACAATATTATGAGATTTATAAAATATTGTTATTATAAATATTATAATTTAACATAAAAAAATATAAAACGTTTGTGCTATGTGTGCTATGAAAGGTTAAAGAAACATAAAAGAAATAAAAAGATAAAAGTCTTCTGAAGCCGTAAGAACAGGTGGCGTATTTATTTTGAGAGTCTCGGTGGAGCAGTGAATAATGACTTAAATTTGGTCTGTTCATTACTCACAACTATCATGTTGGAATATAGCGCATGATATCTATGGTGATTTTTGTCCTTTTTGGAATTTGAAAGCCACTAGGATGAACAATTAATTTTTAAATTCCACTTAAAAAAATAACATTAGACCGTTTTGGAATAACATAAGGTGAGTCATCAGTGGTGAATTATTATTATTATTATTATTATTATTATTATTATTATTATTTTATCTCAGTGTCACATGTGGTTCTGTGCCCTGATAGGCTAATGCATTCGGAGCGGCTGCATTCCCATCTGAGTGTGCCGTCACAAAGAAGGACGTGTCTGTGGCCTTCTGTTCCATCGCTGAGATCTTCTTCACAGATCTCTGGTAAATATCTTTCTTTTTTACACAGATATATGCTGGCTCCTGTTCAACTTTTGCCCATCTTTGTTTGCTCTGGCCTTTCTCATTCTTTTCATTTCTCAACCTTTTTGGCTTTCTGTACCTGATGAGATATGCCACACACACACACACACACACACACACACACAGACAGACAGACAGACATACACACCTGGGACGCTGCAGACTGGAGCCCATCTGCTCTGAGGCCTGCTGAAATGATCTAATCACAGACTGGTTGATAGAGGGATAGAAAGAGGGAGAGGGTTGGGAATTTAGGATTGGAGTAATGGTATGGTAGGAGAGAGATGAAAAGTAGATTTGGATTGGAGATGAGCTTAGTGTTGATTGCTGAGGATCTTGGCACAACGTGACTTCATTCAAACCCTGCGATTTAAATTCAGAGCATGAGTGAAAGGTCAGGTTTATTGACTAGCAAGCACCATACCATTTTCACACATCAGTGTACATTATGAAGGTACAGCAGCAGCCTCTAGCAAAGTACAGTACGTCTCTGTGCCTTTCCTCTTGATGTACTGTATGGTTGTACGTGTGTATCAGGGTTGTTGTTGTGGTAGATGTTTGCTGCAGGCAATAACTGGAAAATCAAGAGCAGGAAAGAATGTGTGCGCTAACAAATAACATTTTCTTCACTAGTGTTGATGCCCCTGGGTGCTGTGGAAACTCTTGTTTAGTTCAATTATTGGTCGAACTTGTAATTTTTTGGTGTAGACATTGTACCCATACAAAGCGAAAACACGCAGTGTGTGTTACTTTAAAATAATTCCAAAAAGGCATTTAATTCTAATACATATTTGATGCGGCCTATTTTGGTGTCCGCATTAAATTAAAAAGCATATTAAATGCAAGTAAAGTGTCTACTTTAATGTTTCAGATAACTTTTGTAAAAATAATTCAAAATATGGGTGAAATAATGTTCCATAATTATTCAGTGTAACAGGTATATATATGTATGTAAAAATGAAACAACATTCTTAATCTGACATGTACTTATTAAAATATATAAAAGAAAGTAATTGCACTTTTTTATATTTTAAATGATTAAAAACTTAAAAACAAATAAGTAAAACCTAGTGGTTTGAAGAATAGTGGCAAAGATTGGTACAGATTTAAAAATGCAGTTGATTAGTTTTGAGGGGCTGCAATGTGATTATCCATAAAAAAAAGAGTCTTTTAATGTCATCTAATGATTTTTGTTCTAAAAATGCCTGATGAGATTGTTTGGTACTATGTGAACTATTGTTACACTGAATGACTTTTTACTGGATGTCTTTTCTATATCATGGTTAAAAATGTATGATTGTCATTATTTTTACTCAGAAACTTTTATTGTTTCTTTGACCCATATATGATATTCATCTATATACAGTATATCTATATATGCACAAGCAAAAAAAAGCTGAAAAGTTTTGTTATGTGTGGTTTCAGGTGGTTCTAAATATTTATTCTAAATTTAGAAAGTTCAAACTTATTTATCAGGTTTTTGTGGTTAAATACACACACATCTTACTCACAACCTTTACCACTTACTTCCATTTTGTGGTGGGCGACATGGTGCTCATCGAACGCGAGAGTATTGAATAAAGTTATTTTTGCCACTTTACAGGCCCGGAACGGTTAAATACACACACAAAATGGTCGTCTTTGCAGGTATCCTCGTACACAGTAATTTAGGTCTTAAGTGAAAGCAAAGAGCTGAGAAAGAAAACGTGTAACAGGATATTGGATCCGGGCAGCTCTTAAAGTGACAGCAGTCTTTCCACTGCGTGGTACAACTCGGCTTGGCTTGGTTTGTGTTTCCACTGCAGTTTAGTACAGCTTTAGAGTGGGCGGGATTATACACGTCAAAGCCAATAGCTGAGCCACCTCCTGAAAACTTTTTCATTCCGCGTCACCCCATTAATCTCTCGCTGGATCCGCTCCTCAGCTATGAACAAGAGGAACATCTGTGCTTCCTCAACAGACCATGAAACAGCCATTTTTTGGTTGTTAAAAAAGGTGCGTTTGTTCAAAAAAAAAGTTGCATTAGACCTTTGCTGGTTGTGCTGATTTAAATATAGCGTGTCTCGTGTCGCAAGTTCAGTGACGATTCTCTCCGGCCAATCAGTGATCAGCAGGGTTTACACGTTTCACATTTTGGTAATGGTACCACTCGCTTGGAACCTCAGTCGAGGTGGTACTGAAAAAAGCATCAGGTATTGTACAAAGTGGAAAACCTCCAAAAGTGAGCTGTACCGAACCTTGCCGTGCCGTACCATGCAGTGGTAAAGCACCATAATATTCCTGTTGTCTGTCATTCATGTTAATCAAACAACAAATGAGAGAAAATCTCTCACTGCTCTTGACTAAATCACTGTAATATGCTTTAATAAGAAATATATATTTCATTTACACAATGATGAATATGCAGTGTTTTTATACATTTGATTACTTTATACAATGTATGTAGCATTTCTTATTTATTTGTTTTACTGCAGTTTTTGTTCTTTTGCTTATAATTAGTTTATTATTGTTATTTATTCAGACTTTTTACTTGTTTTGAGTGAGCTTGAGTTTTATTTATTTATTTATTTATTTATTTTATTTAGGCTAGTATTAGCTTTTGTGATATTGACATTGGTGACAAGAATTATGAAATTTCTATGCTTCCTACTTCCTCATCTCATCCTGCTTCTTATTATATACTGGTTCCTATTACCCCTCATTCATCCTTGCTTTCTCTTATCTTATCCAACATGCTCTTAACCTGTATGATGACTTGTCATTCTACCCTGCTTCCTTTTATCCTATATTGCTTCTTCTCATCCTATATCTCACACTTTATATCATTACCTATTATCCTGTTCTCTTCTTATCCTTTCTCAATATCTCTTGTCTTTTCATTAAGATATTTATTGATCATAATGTCTTTGTGAAAATATTTGCACAGTTTTTTCTGCAAAAATATTGTACTTACACATGAGTTTAATATCACTGACTGGCTTTTATGTGCTTTAATTAGCTTTATAACTCTTTTTATTGTTTGACAGCATGGAGGAGGGCGCTGCTGACCGTTGCAAAGAGGCCATCGACAAAGCTTTACAGTACAGCGAGCACAACCCTGAAGGACTCCAGTTGATGGCCAGCTACCTTTTCAGCATTGAGAAAACTGAGGTACGACGGGACAACTGCAGAGTGAATTACCCAGAGTTCCCTCACTGTCTCACTGGTTCACTGCAGCGTTCTGAGCAGTGGGTCATTATGCAGTCATAATTAGTGTAGGTGGAGAACAGCTGAGAAAGCTGAGTCATGTATTTCTGAGGAGACACAGATAGAAATTGTGTGAGAGAACGAGTGACTAAGAAAGACAGGTTTTGGGCATGTACACTTGTTTTTTGTATGAGGGATAGGCAACGATGGCAGATGAGAGAGTTAGGTCACAGTTAATGAATTACAATCCATTAATAAAACAAGCTTATTGAATATGACACAATGTGGGACAGATTTACTACTAGTGCCAACACACCCGCTTTGATGCAGTTCCTCTTTGAACCACTAGGGGGCAAACAGACATAAGACCAGCACGTCTGAGTGCTGCTTAAAGCTCTTGTAGCATTTGTGGGTATTTTCACTTTAGAAGACACTTCCATTTCCCTTCAGAGAGCTGATAGCAAAACTTAACTCAACAATCATAAACTTGAGTCTCTTTGTGTCCTCTAACCTCAACCCTTTTTCAGGCTTGTACTTTTTCATCTCATCCTATGTCACTGCCTCTCATCCAGTGTTTCTCCCTCTTGTCATTTACCACGTTCTCTTATCCTGTACATCTTATTCATGCTATTTTCTACTTCCTCTCATGCTTTACTATTTCCTCTAATTCAATACCATTTTCTCTCATCCTAAACCACTGCTTTTTGTCCATACAATTTCCTACTTCACAACATATATTCCTACTTTATAGTAACTTCCTCTCAATGTATTCTACATTCAATAATCCTTCACTTCATCCTGTTCTTCCTTCATCTCATGTATTGTTCCCTCTTGTCCTTTACCAATTTCTCTTATCTTGCTCCATCTTATTCATGCTTTTTGCTACTTCCTCTCATCCTATACCACATATTATTCACTTGCAATTTCCTACTTATTTTCATCACATACAGTAGAACTTCCTGTCATGCTGTAAGGTCTCCTCTCATCTTCTATTACCTTCTCTCACTCAGACTTCCTTTGTCCTATCACACTTCCTTTCAATGTATTCTATTTTCTCATCTCCTTTATTACTTCCACTCCTCCTATCCTACTTTCTTTTGTCTTGTACTACTACCTGTTATCCTACTTTTTCATTTTCTTTCATGCTTTGCTACTTCCTCTGTCTATACTACTTCTTATTGCTCATGCTATTTTCTACAGTACTTCTTTGCATCATATACAGTACCACTTCCTCTCATCCTTTATCACTTCCTCATCTCATTTTCTCTCACCCTGACCTACTTCCTTTCATCCTATTCTGTATTTTACCTCCTCATACCACTACCTGTTATTCTACTTTGTTACCTACTCTCATCCTTTACTACTTTTTATTACCCGTGCAATTTCCTACTTCTTTTCATCATATACAGTACTACTTCCTCTAAATCCTGTATCACTTCCTCTCATTCTGACTTATTGTTTCTTACCTACTTCCTCTCAACATATTCTACTTCCTCTTATCCTTTACTATCTGTCATTCTTCTCTGTGAATTCCTCTCATCCTACAACACTTCCCCTCATCTTATAGAACTTCCTGGTGTCCTGTTCTACTTCCTGTCATCTTATTCCACTTCCTAGTTTCTTATATCCTTTCCTATTTTCTCTGTTACAAGTTTTCTCTCATCTCATCTTACCATCTTACTTCCTCTCATCCTATACCACTTTTTAATAGCCCTGCTATTTCCTGCTTCTTTGCATCATATGCTTTCTCTCTCCCCTAACCTACTTCCTATTTTCCTATCCTCAACATATTCTACTTTCTTTTATCTTTTACTACTTCCTTTCAACTCATACCACTACTTGTTATCCTAATTTCTCTCACTTCCTCTCATCCTATACCACGTCCCCTCTTCTTATAGAGCTTCCCGTTCCTGTCCTACTACTTGTCATCCTATTCTACTTCCTAATTCCTCACGTCCTACTTCCTCTCATCCTATACCTTTTCCTGAAAGAGGCATATTTTTACAATCGGCATACCTAGAGGAGAGGCTCTTTCAACTTTATCATGTTTTTATGCAGGAGGGGCGTGAGTACCTGAAGAAGAGCGTGTCGTCATGGTTACCTAGCCTACAGAAAGAGGAAGAGTCATTGGCGAGCACAGAGCATGACATGGAGGAAGAAGATCAGAATAAGGTGTGTGCACAGGTGTTTGTGTTCCAAAGGGAATGGAGAGATAAAGATAGGATGCCTCTTGACCTCTCCTTTGACCTCTTTCTGATGGCATGGAACGGAATAGTGCTGTGCTTAAAAAGTTTTTAGTCTGGGAAAGATAAGGGAAGAAAGGATAGCTTAGATAGAATAGCTTATTTTATCTTTTCATTTTTCCTCTCAACACCAGGCCAAGGCTGTGGCAGTCTGACACACACACACACACACACACACTCAGATCCTTCATCGAGTGACCACGCTTCGCTGCTGACAGTCTTGCGACTCTTAAAAACATTGTTTTTTTGCTGAAGGCTACAAGTTTCATGCTTATTCAAAGACATATTTTCATTTCCATGTGCCTAAATGAATTTTTGCAGTTCATCTGTTAAGGAGGGCTCTACGCGGCTGAAGAAACAGAAAAACAAGCCTCACCTGAACTGACTCGTTGAGGGAATTTATAAAAGTTGTTTACTTTCCTGCTGGTTAAAATTTCAGGAAACTTTCTGGCACTAGACATAAATTTGTCATATGTAGATGCAACTTTGCGACGTTTGGAAAATCTTGGCAGGTAGGAGAGTATGTGCCTGTTTAAAGCATGATGTAATCCGAGTTCAAAGCTCTTATCAACACTTTTTACGAAAACCATTGATTTATTCAGTATAGAGACGAGAGACTGTGTTTGTATACAATACAACATCACAGACAGGCTACAATTAACACAAGAGATGAAGTGGCCTTGATTGTGTGATATATATTGACTAAGTAAATAGTGTTTTTAAAGTGGTATTATTGAAATGTGCATTGACACCTTAAAAAAAAAATTAGTCACAACCAGAACTTTTTTTTATTTAATGGACCGTTAGTCAATGCAAATCTAAAGATGTTTCCCCTTTTCTTGCTAGTAGACAATACACTATTTGGCTTTTTCTGTCCTAAAATAGTTATTAAACACCTGTATTATTTGCAGTAATATCATTAAGAAAATTGCCTACCAAATTTAAGCAATGTTGTGAGTAAAAAATGAGATTTATCAAAGGTTTATCGAAAGCATTTGTGGCACACTGTCGATTACCATTGACAGTACCTTCAACATCAACTTTAATTCTTCTGCAAAAATGCAATGTTTTGAAGTCCAAAGAGTGCAAATCTTTCAAAGTATTTGTCAGTTTTATAGTTTTATTCATAGACATTTTCCAGTAGATGCAGTACAAACAATATTCAGTATTAAACAATGTACATTAAAAGAAAATAAAGTAATACTTTATTCAGCAAGGACACATTAAATAGATCAAGAGTGACAGTAAAGCCTTTTACATGGGTACAAACAAAAGATTTATATTTCAGATCAATTCTAATTAATTAAATATCAAGCATCGAAATTGTTTTCAGTAATAATTAGAAATGTTTCTTGAACACAAAAGCAGCATATTGCAATGATTTCTGAAGGATCATGTGACACTGAGGACTGGAGTAATGGCTGCTTAAAACATCAGCTTTTCCAATACAGGAATAAATTAAATTTTAAAATAGAAAAATATTTATTTTGGTGAGCATAAGTGTCTTTCATCAAAAACAGTAAAAAAAAAAAAAAAAATCTGGTTTAAAATTTTTGAATAGTGTATTTATTTTCTAATTCATTTTTGTAAATAAGCTGTTAAAGAGTAGCATTTTTCTATAATTATGAAAAAATATGAAAAATAAGTTTTCATAATTTTTTTTTTATCAAATCACATCAAGACTTTTATGATCCTTAGCTAATTTACCTTTCAGTCAATATTTACTGTATTGTTTTTTTTTGTTTTAGAGCAACATCCCACCTTATGAATCCAGAATAACAACAGCCAAACTGCTGATCGAGGCCGAGGAGTATGAGGTAAGATCAATAGTCTAGATCAGCACTTTCAAGAAGAACATTTCAAATGTTTCGATCTGTTTAGAGAATTCTTGTTTCAGAATGTTCAACTTCAGTGCTCCTCGGCAAGGCAGAACTGAAATGTCAGTGAATGTTGAAGAGGAACGTAAAGTACCTGTCAGTAATTCTTTGAGGTGGTCGTAATGCCGTCCTATACACATGTTCAGCTGATGAGCTGTTCTCAAGCTACTGGGTTAGAAATCATAATAGTGCATTGGATCCATTCTAGAGTCAGTCAGTATTTATCCAGTGTGAGCACAGTTTAATCCAAGACAATCCATTCTTGCTGTGCAAGCAAGTTTAAAGACCTATAGAATACATCTTGTACAAGTACACTAATATTAGCTATATGTCTAACAAACAGGCTTAAAGCTGTCAGTGTTGTGTGTAATGAGAAGGTTTAATGTGTCTTCTACTGCAGCTGTAGAGTAAACATCACCCAGTGTGTTTTAATACTGTATAATTGTCAGCAGGACGGTTATTTACTACCTAAAGATGTCTGTTTCTGTGGCTGTTGTGAGGCTGGTGAGCTGAACAAATCAGTTGTGTTTATTTATTATTATTATTATTATTATTATTATTATTATTATTAAAGAAACACTTTTGAGAAACAAAATTTGAATGCATATGTTTCTGTTGAGTGCATGTGAACGTCAACCAGTCAAAAGTTTTTGAACAGTAAGATTTTTTTATTTTTTTTTAAAAGAAGTCTCTTCTGCTCACCAAGACTGCATTTATTTGATCCAAAGAACAGCAAGAACAGTACAATTTTGAAATATGTTTACTATTTAAAAAATTATTTCTGTTTGCATATATTTTAAAATGTAATTTATTCCTGTGATTTCAAAGCTGATTTTTTTAACATCATTGCTCCAGTCACATCATCCTTCTGAAATCATTCTAATATTCTGATTTGCTGCTCAAAAAACGTTATTGTTATTATTATTATTATTATTATTGTTATTATTATTATTATTATTATTATTATGTTGAAAACAGCTGAGAAGAATTTTTTTCGGGTTTCTTTGATGAATAGAAAGTTCAGAAGAACAGCATTTATCTGAAATAGAAATATTTTGTAACATTATAAATGTCTTTATCATCCCTTTTGATCAATTTTAAAGCATCCTCGCTAAATAAAAGTATTAATTTCTATACCCCCCTCCCCAGAAAAAAAAAAATTATACTGGCTCCAAGCTTTTGAATGGTATAGTGTATAATGTTACAAAAGCTTTTTATTCCAGATATATGCTGATCTTTGCATCTTTCTATTCATCAAAGAATCCTGAAAAAATTGTACTCAACTATTTTAAATATTGATGATAATGTTTCTTGAACAGCAGTCAGCATATTAGATGCTGAAAATTTTGTTTTGATCACAGGAATAAATTACATTTTTAAATATATTCAAATAGAAAGCAGTTATTTAAAATATTACAAATATTTCACAATATTACTGCTTTTGCTGTATTTTGGATCAAATAAATGCAGGCTTAGTGAGCAGAAGAGAATTCTTTAAAAAACATTCAAAAATCTTGCTGTTCAAAAACTTTTGACTGGTAGAGTAGGCAGTTGACTTGTTTGTGAGACACAACCATTCAGAAGTTGAGGTGAATTGTATAGTCCTCCAGTGTTGGTTAGTAGTTTTGTTTTTTGTATCGATGTGAAGGTGTCCCACAGCTCTTTTGGAGTTCTGAGGGAGACAGTGTTCACAGTTAATAAGGCTAAGACCATAGATTTGTTTCCCTTTAAACTCTTTTCTCTTTTTCTATCAGCAGTAAGGTGTCCTTTGAATAATGCAGGATTGGTATTTTATTTGCACTTTACTGTGACCTTTGCAGTTGAGTGTGAGTGTGCAGTAGGACCCTTTTTGTGCAGGGTGTGTGAATGGCCTGACACCTGTCCAACACTCGGAGAGAGGTATCGGAAAAAGTGAGAGAAAAGAGAATTTAAATAATAGCAGAGAGGAAAAAGGAAGAATGATGGGGTCGAGAGACAGAATGAAGTAGGGCAGGACCAGGATGAGATGCTGTAAGGTGAGGGAGAGAGAATGATAAATTGACAGCTGTGAGGAGCACACTTTTCTTTAGTTCTTTTTCATACTTGCTTATGTTTGTTCGGTTCATCCTGAGGAGACAGTGAAGGACTGAGGGCTGCTGTCTGACTTTTAAAAAGCGTCTGCTCTCCCTTAGCCAAACACAAATAGAATCTCCTCTCAGCGCGGGGGACATATTAATATTAAAACCAGTCACCTGGCTGTCTGTCAAAATGATGCCAAAGGTTGCAGGGTCGGCTCTGCGACAGCGGGTGTTTAGA
>JAFVLL020000131.1:14652-83123 GCA_021397915.2 Tor tambroides
GCTGAGGTAACTGCAGAGTGCTCTATGATCCATTCAGTTTATTTACTACGTGCCTCCACCTCAAGTTCGACTTTGTGAGAGATTGGTTCAAATCGAGAAGGTTCTGGTGACGTCGAGCGAGGGAGAGGCTTGATTGGTTATTACGCTCATCAATCATACGGCAACAGCGCGTGTTGTGCCCGCCTACAATACGGAGGCTGAGCTTGAATATACGGAAAGCTTGGCTAAGCAATGTTATATAAGAAAGAGATTAGGCAGCCATAAATTCTTAAAATGCCAACAGTGAAGTAGGCGCGCCCACAGAGGCTTGCCGACAGTGTAACCTAAACAAAGTGTATAGTGAATAGATGGTCAGAAAATAATGAATTTTATTTTGGATATATTGCCACCTTTACATTGTGAATATAGATGAACACTGCATATTTGCACTGCACCATGCCCCAAAGTAGCTTCTGGTAACAAGCCAATTTTGTGAGCATATTTCTAAATTAGCAATAAAATGGCAATGAAATGCCAATATAAATTGTAAACTGGCAATTAAATGGTTAATAATGATACTATTAATAATGAAAAAATACTGAATGAAACGTATATAATTCATTTGACAACATTTCTTTTTGCCGTTTTTATTTTCTTACATTTTTAATGTATAGTCACTCATTTTCACTAAATATTTCAGTGAATAAAATAAACTGTATTTAATTAATTTCTTTCCCTTGTTTGTATAATATTGCATCCAAGGACCGTATATTAAATGCACTGAGAAGAGAAGCAGTTATATAGGGGAAAAAAAATCTGCGTTTCAATGACAGACGCACCAAAAAATAAAAAATAAAAATAAATAAATAAAAATAAAAATGCTTGGAGACTTTTATTTTGTTAAAGATGTGACTTAACAGGAAGTCAATCTCTCTGATTCACGTTGTAGCCCATGCGTACTTTCACGCTGGCAAGTGAACTCACCTCTAGAGGAGAAGTATTTTTCTCTTTATAAAAAGTGACATAAAGGTTTTATCTAACAACAATGGGCGGACAAGCAAAAGCTAAAAAGAAAAACAAAGCTAAAAGAAAAGACACTAATCCAGCTGGAGGTATGTTAGTTTTAGGAATCTATAGTGTTAAAATATCTGGTCATATTGCATTTAGTTTACTTTAAAACACGCTTTTAAAAATGCCACATAAATTAAATCTGTTTCTTGCTATAGACTGCATACCAGTAGTCACCATTGTTTGCTTTGACTCTGACGGTTTAATGTAAACATGACATTTAATATCCATGTGGTGATCTGATTAATGCTATAGAGTTTATTGAAGAAAGGTTGTCAAACTTGTCATACCTGTGCTTAACCTAGACTTATTCACATTAAACAAATTTAGTAGCTGAATCCTGTGCAGGAAGGTTTGATTGTGTGAGTGGTTTGTGAAAATCTGTTCCTGATGTTTAGGTGCCTTGATGTCACCACAGGAGAGAATGAAAGCAAAGATGCAGGAAAGAGCCAAAAAGAAAACAGCTGAAAAATACACGATTGATCAACTAATGGAAAAGGTAATATGTTTCCTATAATGGATATTTTAAAGTCATGAAATATTAGTTCTTGTTTTCAGACTGTACTACTGTACGTCTCTCTGTTCCTTTCAGACTGAAGAGTGCATAGACAACTTTGACTTTGACATGGCCAGGCTGTACTGTCAGCGAGCGCTGGATATTGAACCCACTAACTTGACCATCCTGGACATGATGGGGAACATCTGCACTGAGCTGGGAGATATAGAGAAAGCTAAACAGATATCCTTTACACATACTGTACTACCACAGGTCTTTGATACAGAAATCACTTGAATATGTTTATCCTGTACTGTCCTCATGAAGCTTCTAGCCATGTTTTTCCTTTTATTGAGGAGAGTATGATTGTATTTAATTGTTAGGTTACACTTTATTTTAAGGTGTCCTTGTTACAGTGTAATTATATGTTTAAGTACTGAATAATATTAATTAACTACATGTACTTTCTGTATGGTTAGGATTAGGGTTTGGTTTAGGGTTACTTGCATGTAATTATGCATCATTTATTGTTATTATATTAGTAAGTACATGTAACGTGTAACACGACACCTTAAAATAAAGTGTTACAAAGTGTTACGATCCTTGACAGTGGTGTACGTGTATCTGAAGGCAGTGGAGCTCAGTCCAGAGGAGGGCCACAGTAAATACATGTACCTGGGGCAGATTCACACAGGCATGGAGGCTGTACAGTACTTCAGTAAAGGCACTGAGGTCATGCTCAACGCCATGGACAAACACACCAATGAGGCAAGACACTGCTGATACACAGTTCATGTATTTTAAATTAATTTTTGATTCAACTTGTAAATCCAGGTAAAATGTAACTGAGACCAGAGATATTTTCACACAGGGAAGTTAAATCCAGGGTTATATGTAGGTAAATAAGTATTCTGAGTTTTCCATTTATACAAGTTCTTGTTTCAGTAACGTTAGTTTTGTCTGTTGGTTTCAAAAACTAATTCAAAATCCTCTGAAATTAGATTATCTTAAATTTAAATCCAAATTAAAATGGCCATACGTGGGAACGTTGTCACAGAAGGTTTAGTCTTTTTTCCTTGGTTATTACAATATAAATATTACATTACAGAATGCTGCATATACAAAAAAATATTGATGAATTGAAATGAACCTACTCTGATTAAACAGTGTGACAACTAGCCCCAGTCTACACTATATTGTGGAATTTGTGATGACCTACAGTAAAGCAGGTAGCTAATACTACAAGAGAAGTGCTGAGACTGAACCTCAAGTGCTAGTCTGAAGTTGCATATACAGTTCTAGATTAAAATATAAAAGATACAAGTACTAAGATAATCAGTAAATTATAGCTAGAATAAACTAGTATTTTTAACAAAACACAGTATGAACAGTATGGTTAACACACTAAAAGAAGATGCATGTGACCCTATGTGTTTTCCACAGTTCCACAGAACCCTGAAAATAAGAGAGACTAGCTGAGACCAGATGTAAACAGAATGTTACTCCCTAAGATACAAAGGAATTGTCATTTTGTTTAGAACCCTCAGAGCTTTGGCTAATGAATAATGGATGCTTTCCACCATTGTGGTGCATTTTCCCAGTGGACAGCACTTTCTTTGCATTGATTATTAAGTTAGCTGCTGAATCAGAGTAATGCTTTCTGGAAGGCACAGAATTAGCACTGACATAATAGCAGGAGGCATTTAGTTATGCTGAGCTGGTCTCAAAGTGTGCGCCGTTTGCGTCTGTCTACACAGGGCAGGTAAATGGAAAAGACAGAAGGACAGATGTGTCTTGTTCCTGTAGGTAGAGAGCTATTGAAAACCAGCTGGTCACAGACGTTGTTTTACATCAAAGCAAACTGTAATCAATTGCAATGACCACACAGGCCTTGCATACATTACTGTGTATTGGATTCAGATGCTGTGAATAATGCTCTGAGCATTGGGGCAGCATAAGATGTACATCCTCAGTGGTCTAAATGGCTTGTCTTGAGGGATAGTTGTATAAGTTTGAACCAAGAGGAGCCAGCTATAGGATTTATTTAGTGCTAAATATGCAGTTTAATTGTTCAGCACTAGAGGGCAATAGAACATACGCAGATAATAAAGTCTTGTAGGGCAGTGCTCCTCAACCTTTTTGTCTTGAAGGGCTATCATTGTCCAACACAGTATTCAAAGGCCCACCAAGTTTCATTTTTTGCCTTTTTTTTCCCTTTCATATTGTTTTCTTTTCTTTTTTTTTTATTAACCTTTTAACTGTCACCTGTCCACCCAGTGGGATGCCTAAGTTTACTTCACTATATTCACTATATTATGTAGGAATAGTAATAAATGAATTTATGACAAGAATGCACCTCAAAAATCAACATAACAGTAGTTCTGACCTTTGTCACAAAAAGTCTTTCTTCATTGCCTTTTTCTTTATCACACTCTAGAAATCATCATAAATTATATATCAGCTGAAAACTTAAAACATCAAAATTCATCCTGTGAAAGCCGTTTTAAAATCAGACATTGCATTACCATGGAAATGGTACATCAAAATCATATTACAAAATGTTTTCTTTCATGAATTATAACAATTTAAGTTTGGATAGTGCATTTTCACATCTATGTTCAAAAATGGGGGTGACAGTTAAAGGGTTAACAGAAACTTGGTATGCTTACATATGAATTAACCGCAATTATTTTGCAATTCTAAAAATTTCAAGAACTGTTCAATTATTTCAGTATATTAATAATAATATTAATACTGTTAATAACAATATTCATTCATTTAAATAATTATTTTTAAAAAAGTCATTCTGCAACCCTGAGGTCCCTGGAGAATCACTAACTGTGAATATCTACTAAACATCTTGTATGTGTGTTAAAAATATTATTGTAATTAATTAAAATAAAAATATAATATTATAAGATTTATAAGTTATATATTATTATAAATATTATAATTCACCATAAAAATATTAGAAAACTTTTGTGCTATAAAAGATAAGTCTTCTAAAGCCATAAGATAGCTTTGATGAACAGGTTGCATATTTATTTTGAGAGTCTCGGTGGAGCAGTGAATAATGACTTAAATTTAGCTATCATGCTGGAATATAGCACATTATTTCTATGGTGATTTTTGTCCGTTTTGGAGTTTGAGAGCCAGTGGTCACTAGGATGAGCAATTTGTTTTTGTATTCCATGTAAAAAAAAAAATAGAATTAGACAGGTTTAAGGTGAGTCAACAATGACAGGGTGAATTATTATTATTTTATCTCATTTTCACATGTGGTTCTGTGCCCTGATAGGCTAGTGCATTCGGAGCGGCTGCATTTCCATCTGAGTGTGCCGTCACAAAGAAGAACGTGTCTGTGGCCTTCTGTTCCATCGCTGAGATCTTCTTCACAGATCTCTGGTAAATATCTTTCTTTTTTTACACAGCTATATGCTGGCTCCTGTTCAACTTCTGCCCATCTTTGTTTGCTCTGGCCTTTCTCACTCTTTTCATTTCTCAACCGCTTTGGCTTTCTGTACCTGATGAGATGATATGCCACACACACACACACACACACACACACAGACAGACATACACACCTGGGACGTTGCAGACTGGAGCCCATCTGCTCAGAGGCCTGCAGAAAAGATCTAATCACAGACTGGTTGATAGAGGGATAGAAAAGGAAGAGGATTGGGAATTCGGGATTGGAGTAATGGTATGGTAGGAGAGAGATCAAAAGTGGATTTGGATTGGAGATGCGCGTAGTGTTGATTGCCGAGGATCTTGGCACGACGAAACTTCATTCAAACCCTGAGATTGAAATTCAAAGCGTGAGGGAAAGGTCAGGTTTATTGACTAAGTAAGCACCATACCATTTTCACACATCGGTGTACATTATGAAGGTACAGAAGCAGCCTCTAGCAAAGTACAGTATGTCTCTATGCCTTTTCCTCTTGATGTACTGTATGGTTTGTACGGGTGTATTGGGGTTGTTGTGGTAGATGTTTGCTGCAGGCGATAACTGGAAAATCAAGAGCGGGAAAGAGTGTGTGTGCTAACAAATAACATTTTCTTCAGTAGTGTTGATGCCCTTGGGTGCTGTGGAAACTCTTGTTTAGTTCAATTATTGGTCAAACTTGTAATTTTTTTGGTGTAGACATTGTACCCAGCAGAGCTACAACATGCAGTGTGTGTTACATTGAAAGAGCTCCAAAAATGCATTCAATTCTAATACATATTTGATGTGTCCCATTTTGGTGTCCGCATTAAATTAAAAAGCATATTAAATGCAAGTAAAGAGTCTACTTTAGTGTTTCAAATATGTCAAATTATGGGTGAAATAATGTTCCATAATCATTCAGAGTAACAGATATATGTACTGTATGTAAAAATGAAATGACATACTTAATCTGACTTATACTTATTAAATAATAAAGGCCTGGTTTCACAGACAGGGCTTAGACTAAGCCAGGATTAGACCATAGTCCAATTAGGACATTTGAGTAATTTTTTTAAACATGCCTTATTAAAAACATTACTGGTGTGCATCTTGAGACAAATCAAAGACACTGATATATTTAAAGATCAGTCAGTGCAAGTTTCTTTCAGTTGAAACAGCTCAGACTTACGTTTTAGTCTGGGACTAGGCTTAAGACTTGTCTGAGAAACCAGGGGATAAAGGAAAAAGTGATTACACTAAATTTTATTATATTTGAAATTATTATAAGCTTCTTGCTGACAAGTGGTTGGAGTGGCAAAGATTGGTAAAGATTTAAAACTGCAGTTGGGGCTGCAATGTGATTATCCATAAAAAGAGTCTTTTACTGTCATCTAATGATTCTTGTTCTAAATATGCCTGACAAGATTTTTTTGGTGTTATATGAACTATTGTTACACTGAATGACATTTTATTGCATGTCTTTTGTAAATCATGGTAAAAATGTATGATTGTCGTTATTTTTTGCTCAGAAAACTTTTATTGTTTCTTTGACCCATATATAATACTCATCTATATACAGTATATCTATAAATGCATAAGCAAAAAAGGCTGAAAAGTTGTTATGTGTGGTTTCAGGTCATTCTAAATTTTTATCCTAAATTTAGAAAGTTCAAACTTATTTATCAGGTTTTTATGCTTAAATACACACACATCTTCCTCACAACCTTTACTACTTTCCTTACTTCCATTTAGGGGTATGCGATATATCGGTAGACAAGGTGCTTTTTAGTTATATTTGCTGGCCTTGAACGGTTAAATACTCACACTTGTATGTGTCAAAATGCCGTCTTTACAAGTATGCTCATAAACAAAGTAATTTTAAATGAAAGCAAACAGCTGAAAAAGAAAACATGTGTAACAGTATATTGGATCCAGGCAGCTCTTAAGGTGACAGCAGTCTAATATTCCTGCTGTCTGTCATTCATGTAAATCAAACAACAAATGAGAGAAAATCTCTCACTGCTCTTGACTAAAACACTTTTGTAACTTTAATAAGGAAAGATATTTAATTTACACAGTGAAAATATTCAGTGGTCTTATACATTTGATTACTATGTACACTGTATGTAGCATTTCTAATTTATTTGTTCTACTGCAGTTTTTTGTCCTATTGCTTGTAATTAGTTTCTTATTCTTATTTAATTGCTGACTTTTTGCTTGTCTTGAGTGAGCTTGATTTTTCTTTTTCTTTTTTTAATTTAGGCTAGTATTAGTTTTTTGTGATATTAACATTGGTGACAAGAATAATGAAATTTATCAAAAACGTAGATATCATAAAAACTTTATTTAAAGCAAAAATAACTATATCGTGATATATATCATTACCGTGAAATAAAATTAAGCTACTCGTATCGTGATAAAAGATTTTGGTCATATCATCCACCCCTACTTCCATTCTTCCTATACCACTTTCTGTGGTAATATTATTTTTTACTTCCTGGCTTGATTATCTTACTCTTATCATATTCTACTTCCTACTTCCTCATCTCATCCTACTTCTTCCTATTATATACTCCTTCTTATTTCCTCTCATTCGTCCTTGCTTTCTCTTATCTTATCCTACATGCTCTTAACCTGTATGACGACTTCTCATCCTACCCTACTTCCTTTTATCTTATACCACTTGATCTCATCCTACGCTGCTTCCTTTTATCCTATATTGCTTCTTCTCATCCTATATCTCTCACTTTATGTCATTACCTGTTATCCTGTTCTCTTCTTTATTCTTTCTCAATTTCTCTTGTCCTATACTTTAATTTTGTTTTGTTTGGGATACGTTTAAGATCAAAATTTCTTTGTGAAAACATTGGCACACATTGTTTTTTTTTCATGCAAAATTATGTACTTAGACATAAGTTTAATATCACTGACCGCTTTTTATTGTTTAACAGCATGGAGGAGGGCGCTGCTGACCGTTGCAAAGAGGCCATCGACAAAGCTTTGCAGTACGACAAGCACAACCCTGAAGCTCTCCAGTTGATGGCCAGCTACCAGTTCAGCATCGAGAAAACTGAGGTACGACAGGACAACTGTGGAGGAAATTACCCAGAGTTCCCTTACTGTCTCATTGGTTCACTGCAGCATTCTGAGCAGTGGGTCATTATGCAGTCATAATTAGTGTAGGTGGAGAACAGCTGAGAA
Organism: Tor tambroides; assembly: GCA_021397915.2. Lineage (NCBI taxonomy): Eukaryota > Metazoa > Chordata > Actinopteri > Cypriniformes > Cyprinidae > Tor > Tor tambroides. The sequence continues at coordinate 22,824 of JAFVLL020000131.1, forward strand.
AGCTGAGTCATGTATTTCTGAGGGGAGACAGATAGAAATTGTGTGAGAGAACGAGTGAGTAAGAAGGACAGGTTTTGGGAATGTACACTTGTTTTTGTATGAGGGCTAGGCAATGATGGCAGATGAGAGAGTTAGGTCACAGCTAAGGAATAACAAGCCATTAATAAAACAAGCTTATTGTATATGACTCAATGTGGGACAGATTTACTACTAGTGCAAAAACACCCGCTTTGATGCAGTTCCTTACTGAACCACTAGGGGGCAAACAGACATAAGACCGGCACGTCCACTGATTTTCAGCCACCCTCTGAGTTGAGCTTCAGTCTGCAGCTTAAAGCTCTTGTAACATTTGTGGGTATTTTCACTTCAGAAGACACTTCTATTTCCCTTAAGAGAGCTGACAGCAAAACTTGACTCAAAAATCATAAACTTGAGCCTCTTTATATCCTCTAACCTCAAACCTTTTTGAGGCTTGTACTTTATCTCTTCCTTTGTCACTGCTTCTAATCCTATGTTTCTCTCTCTTGTCTTTTACCACGTTCTCTCATCCTGTGCATCTTATTCATGCTATTTTCTACTTCCTCTCATGCTATACCACTTTCTCTCATTGTATTTTCTCTCATCCTAAACCACTTCTTATTATCCATACAATTTCCTACTTAACAATATATATTCCTGCTTCATATTAACTTCCTCTCAATGTTTTCTACATCCGATTATCCTGTTCTTCCTTTCATCTCATGTATTGTTTTTCTCTGGTCCTTTACCAATTTCTCTTATCCTGCTCCATCTTATTCATGCTTTTTGCTACTTCCTCTCATCCTATACAACGTATTATTCACTTGCTATTTCCTACTTATTTTCATCACATACAGTGGAACTTCCTGTCATGCTGTAAGACCTCCTCTCTTTCTCTCAGTCTGACTTACTTCCTTTATCCTATCACACTTCCTTTCAATGTATTCTATTTTCTCTTCTTCTTTACTATTTCCACTCCTCCTATCCTACTTTCTTTTGTCTTGTACTACTACCTCTTATCCTACTTTTTCATTTTCTTTCATGCTTTGCTACTTCCTCTCAGTCCATACCACTTCTTATTGCTCATGCTATTTTCTACAGTACTTCTTTGCATTATATACAGTACCACTTCCTCTCATCCTTTATCACTTCCTCATCTCGTTTTCTCTCACCCTGACCTACTTCCTTTCATCCTATTCTGCTTCCTTTCAATGTATTTTACTTCCTCATACCACTACCTGTTATTCTACTTTTTGTTACCGCTTTTCATCCTTTACCACTTTTTATTGCCTGTGCAATTTCCTACTTCTTTTCATCATATACTGTACTACTTCCTTTAAATCCTGTATCACTTCCTCTCATCCTGACTTATGTTTTCTTACCTACTTCCTCTTCTCATCCTATCCTGCTTCCTTTCATCTAATGCCACTACTGTTATCCTACTTTGTCACTTCCTCTCATCCTAGATCTTACAGAGGTTCCTGTTTTCCTGTTCCACTCCTTGTCATCCTATTCCACTTCCTAGTTCCTTATATCTTTTCCCATTTTCTTACAAGTTCTCTCATCCCATCTTATTACCCATCTTGCCTCTTATTACCTCTCTTCCTCTCATCCTATACCACTTTTTAATAGCCCTGCTATTTCCTGCTTCTTTGCATCATATGCCACTTCCTTTTAGACTGTCTTACTTTCTCTCTCCCTAACCTACTTCCTATTTTCCTATCCTTAATATATTCTACTCCCTTTTATGCTTTACTACTTCTTTTCATCCTATCCCACTTCCTTTCATCTCATACCACTACCGATTATCCTACTCTCTCTGACTTCCTCTCATCCTATACCACTTCCCCTATTTTTATAGAGCTTCCTGTTGTCCTATCCTACTACTAGTCATCCTACTTCCTAATTCCTCATATCCTACTTCCGCTCATCCAATACCTTTTCCTGAAAGAGGCATATTTTTACAATCAGCATACCTCGAATAGAGGTTCTTTCAACTTTATTATTATGTTTTTATGCAGGAGGGGCGTGAGTACCTGAAGAAGAGCGTGTCGTCATGGTTACCTAGCCTACAGAAAGAGGAAGAGTCATTGGCGAGCACAGAGCATGACATGGAGGAGGAAGAAGACCAGAATAAGGTGTGTGCACAGGTGTTTGTGTTCCAAAGGCAACAGAGAGATAAGGATAGGATACATCATGACCTCTCCTTTGGCCTCTTTCTGATGGCATGGAACAAAATAGTACTGCGCTTAAAAAAAGTTTTTAGTCTGGGAAAGATAAGGGAAGAAAGGAAACAAACTAGCTTATTTTATCTTTTCATTTTTCTCTTAACGCCAGGCCAAGGCTGTGGCAGTCTGCCGCAAGGGTGGCCCTGGGGCCACAAATGCGCACGCGCACACACACACACACACATATCCCTCATCAAGTGACCACGCTTTGCCGCTGACAGTCTTGCTACTCTTAAAAACATAGTTTTTTTGCTTAAGGCTATAAGTTTCATGCTTTTTCGAAGACATATTTTCATTTCTGTGTGCGTAAATGAATTTTCGCAGTTCATCTGTTAAGTAGGGCTCTATGCGGCTGAAGAAACAGAAAAACAAGCCTCACCTGAGCTGACTCATTGAGGGAATTTATAAAAGTTGTTTACTTTCCTGCTGGTTAAAATTTCAGGGAACTTTCTGGCACTAGACATAAATTTGTCATATGTAGATTCAGCTTTGCGACGTTTGGAAAATCTTGGCAGGTAGGAGAGTATGTGCCTGTTTGAAGCATGATGTAATCGGGTTCAGTGCTCTTTTTAACACTTTTTACAAAAAAAAACATTTATTCAGTGTAGAGACAAGAGATTGTGATTGAATGTACAATACAAAAATGAGCTTGATAACATCACAGACAGGCTACAATTAACACAAGAGATGAAGTGACCTTGATGGTGTGATGATATATTGAACAAGTAAATAGTCTTTATAAAGTGGGATTTTTTTAAATGTCCATTGAGAGCTTGAAAAAAATCAGTCACAGCCAAAACTTTTATTTATTTAATTGACCATTAGTCAAATTCAAATCCAAAAATTTTTTTGTTTGCAGTAATGTTATGGAAAAAAATATCGAACAAATTTAAACAATGTTGTGAGTAAAAAAATGAGATAAGGTTTATCAAAAGCATTTGTGGCTTAATGTCGATTAACACTGACTATACCTTTGACGTCAGTTTTAATTCTTCTGCACAAATGCAGTGTTTGAGGTCTAAAGAGTGCAAATCTTTCAAACTTTTGTCAGTTTCATCATGTTATTCATAGACATGCTCAAGTAGATGCAGTACAAACAATATTCAGTAATAATGTACGCTAAAAACAAGAAATGAATACATTTATTCAGCAAGGACACATTAAATAAATAAAAAGTGACTGAAGACTTTTACATGGGTACAAACAAAAGATTTCTATTTCAAATAAATGCTAATTAATTAAATATTAAGCAACAAAACTGTTAATAATAGGAAATGTTTCTTGAGCACAAAATCAGCATATTGTAATGATTTCTGAAGGATCATGTGACACTGAAGACGGGAGTAATGACTGCTCAAAAATCAGCTTTGCAAATACATACATTCAATTTTAAAATATATTAAAATAGAAAAAATATTTATTTTAAATTATAATAATATTTTTATAATTATTTTTATATTTCACAGTGTTTTAAACAAATAAATTCAGCCTTGGTGAGCATAGTTTTTCAACAAAAACAGTAAAAAAAAATCTCATGGCTTTAAAACTTTGAATAGTATATTTATTTTCTAATTCATTTTTGTAAATTAGCTGTTAAAGAGAAGCCTTTTTTAAAAATAAGTAATCATAATTTTCCTCATCAAATCACATCATCCAGACTTTCATTATCCTTGAATAATTTACCTTTCAGTTAATGTTTACGTTATTGTTTTTTGTTTTAGACCAACATCCCACCTTATGAATCCAGAATAACAACAGCCAAACTGCTGATCGAGGCTGAGGAGTATGAGGTAAGATGATGGTCTCGATCGACACTTTTAAGGAGAACATTTCAAATGTTTCAGTCTGTTTAGAGAATTCATGTTTCACAGTGTTCAACTTCAATGCTCCTCGGCAAGGCAGAACTGAAATGTCAGTGAATGTTGAAGAGGAGCGTAAAGTACCTGTCAGTATTTCTTTGAGGTGGTAGTAATGCTGTCTTATACACAGGTTCAGCTGATGAGCTGTTCTCAAGCTACTGGGTTAGAAATGATTTCATAATAGTGCATTGGATCCATTCTACGGTCAGTCTTTATTTATCTGGTATTAGCACAGTTTAATCCAAGACAATCCATTCTTGCTGTGCAAGCAAGTTTAAAGACCTATAGAATACATCTTGTACAAGTACACTAATATTAGCTATATGTCTAACAAACAGGCTTAAAGCTGTCAGTGTTGTGTGTAATGAGAAGTTTTAATGTGTGCTCTACTGCAGCTGTAGAGTAAACCACCACCCAGTGTGTTGTAATACTGTATAATTGTCAGCAGGGCAGTTATTTACTGCATAAAGACGTCTGTTTCTGTGGCTGCCGTGAGGATGGTGAGGTAAACAAATTATTGTTAAAAACTTTTGAGAAATAAAATTTGAATGCATGTTTTCCTGTTGAGTGCATACGAACTCTTTCATGATGCAGGTCGGTAATTGACTTGTTTGTGAGACAAAACCGTTCAAAAGTTGAGGTGAATTGTATAGTCCTCCAGTGTTGGTTAGTAGTTTTGTCTTTCGTATCAGTGTGAAGGTGTCCCACAGCTCTTTTGGAGTTCTGAGGGAGACAGTGTTCACAGTTAATAAGGCTAAGACTATAGATTTGTTTCCCTTTAAACCCTTTTCTCCTTTTCTATCAGCGCTAAGGCGTCCTTTGAATAATGCAGGATTGGTATTTTATTTGCACTTTACCGTGACCTTTGCAGTTGAGCGTGAGTGTGCAGTAGGACCCTTTTTGTGCAGAGTGTGTGAACAGCCTGACAACTGTCCAGCACTCGGAGAGAGGTATTGGAAAAGGTGAGAGAATAGAGAATTTAAATAATAGCGAAGAGGAAAAAGGAAGAGTGACGGGGTCGAGAGACAGAATGAAGTAGGCAGGACCAGGATGAGATGCTTTAAGTCGGTTTGTGAGGGAGAGGGAATGATAAATTGACAGCTGTGAGGAGCACACTTTTCTTTAGTTCTTTTTCACACTTGCTTATGTTTGTTCGGTTCATCCTGAGGAGACAGTGAAGGACTGAGGGCTGCTGCCTGACTTTTAAAAAGCGTCTGCTCTCCCTTAGCCAAACACAAATAGAATCTCCTCTCAGCACGGGGGACATATTAATATTAAAACCAGTCACCTGGCTGTCTGTCAAAATGATGCCAAAGGTTGCAGGGTCGGCTCTGCGACAGCGGGTGTTTAGACAGAAGCCGGGCCCCCCGGCAGCAAGGCCCTTTGATTGGACAGCTGGGAAAGGTGAGCACTTCTAAACAGAGAGAAAGGGAGAGAGAAAGAGAAGGATGGACTAATTTAGATATCTAGAGGCAGTCCAAGCTCCAGAGATACTGTTAAGTTTTTTTTTTTTTTTTTTTAAACATTCAGCATGGTAAAAATCAAACCTAAATTGCTTAAAAATAACCTATTTTTGTAATGATGTCCTTAGGCATGTTTTACATGATTCATTAGTACATGTCAAAACAATAAAAATAGTTGACTACTTAAAAAATATTAAATTATTAAAACAAGAAAAAACAAGTTGTTTTCTTTCACCTTAAATTAAATAATAATCCATAGTTTTTACTTTCAAAAAACACCATTTTGACAGTATTTTACATTAACATTGCATATAATGCAATGCAATATTTTATTTACTAATTTCTCTTTCATCTGTTTTGGAAAATGCTGTATTTGTAGCTAGTTCTGAGTTCAGACTGATCAAATAGAAATAATCATGTGTGAGTATATTAACCTAAATCTCTTTTTTTCCTAAAACATGAACAATTTAACAAAATTATCATTATTTTTAATGTTCTGACAAAGTATATTGAGGTAAAATGTTGCAATACTTTGAAATGGTGAAGTTTTTTTTTTTCCATGTTATCATTTGAAGGAAAGAAAGCTCTGTTCTTATTATAGAGGTGGAATGTTTGCTTGCTTTATAGATTATATATAGAATATATGTGTCCTTGTGTCGTAATGTCCTGCATGAATACATTCAATATTAGTTTTGTTGGCTATGTATGTAACTGTCAGACAGGGACAATTCAAATGAGTTTTGAGGACTCAGGAGAGTGTGTTTGTGTGTAGTGGCAGTGCATGCTGCATGAGCTAACTCAATATTAGCAAGGCCTTTTCCTGCTCCACTCCAGCTGGGTCAAAGCCTGACACACTCTGTGACAGCACAAGACTGATGTCTTGCTTTGCTAGTGGGCTGAACAGAGGGAGGAGAGGAAGAGAGACACTGGCAGTAGGACGAGTGGGAGGGATGGAGAGAGCGGAAAGAGATATAGTTGTATGAAATGCAGTAGTTGGGAGGAGACGGAAGTCTTGCCCTTTAAAAGTGACGAAGGTACTATTTAATGTCAGTTGTGGAGGACTTAATTATCTCTAAAGAGGGAGATATTAAAAAAAAAAAAAAAAAAACTCAAACCCTAGGGACCAAGACACAAGGTTATACACACACCTAGACCCCTGTGCTAATTAGACTTTTGGAGCTAATGACCACACACCAGCGCAAATAAACTTCAAATAAAAGTGGACTTTTTCACTTTTTGTCTGTGAACACAGCGGGCTGCAACTCAGTCAAGTATGCAGCAACCCCAAAACGTATCTGGATACTTAGGCCATGCTTAAATTTATAAATTTCATTGTGTTACATGACAAAATATTAAACCTCTTTTCGTTTGGGTTGGTTTTGGTTGAACCTAAATTGGTTAAACTAATTCACCAAAAGGGCTAAGAAAGGTTTTCACATCATTTGTTTTCAGATTTCACTTTTTTATTATGTAACTGAATGGAATTTATTTAGATTGGTCCAAGTTGTGTTTTTTCTGACCAGTTTAAAAAATGAAAAATCATTCACCATTTACTTAAAGGGATAGTTCACCCAAAAATGAAAATTCTATCATTAATAACTCCCCACAAATTACTCACAAATTAAGATATTTTTGATGAAATAAGAGAGATTTCTGACACATTCAAGGCCCAGAAAGGTAGTAAGGACATCATTAAAATAGTCCATGTGACATCAGCAGTTCAACCGTAATTTTATGAAGCTACGAGAACACTTTTTTTGTGTGCAAAAAAAACAAAAATAATGACTTTATTCAACAGTTCTTGTCTAGGGCATGCTACCGTCCAATAGTTTGTCAGGTAACTGGTTCTTTGGAAGTCATTTAAAGTACTTAATACAGGACACAATAGAATTCATGTAACACTTTTTTGTGGGGTTTGAACCTACAACCTTTTGGTTTGGTTTGCTACGCCATGCTACTCTGTGATGTGATTTGTAGTTGTCAGAATTTCTTACTCTAGGGGTTTTGTTGATGTCAGGGCACCTTTATACAGGATTAACATTGTGTCAGCTATTGATGTGGCTTCTATAGTAATTTTCCTCTGAGTAAAGGAGCATATGACAGTCTCTTAGAGACTAAGCTGGCTTTAAGGCTTTTAACACATTTCCACATCTTCACTGGGTACGAATAATGTTCTCTCTTTTTTTCCATCTCTTTCTCATTCCGGTCTTTTATTGTGTGTGTGTGTCGGAGCTCGGCGAGAGAGTCATCAGTAATCCAGACCGGCTCTGATAAGAATGATAATTTGGGAAGATACTCTCTTCCTTCGCGTCAGTTTCAGGTGGCTGAAAAAGAGGACTGAGGAGTATTTTTAGAAGCGAGGAAGCCGTGTGCGTTAAGGCTGAGGTCATTTTTGGTGTTCACTTTTTGTTTCTTAGATTACTAAACTGTGTTATCGAGTTTTCATTTATTGAGAATATGTAGTAGTCTTTTTTTCTTGTTTGAATTCCTATCCAGTGAGAGATGAATCTGAGTGTTTGTAGCTTCTTGCAAACTGTTGATGTCATTGCTGGCATGATCTAATAAGGTTGCGTAATAGAATTGCATCTGCATTTGATTACAGACAGATTGTTTTGATTTATGTCTCTAAGATATCAAAACATGTTTGCTGTGTTTGTTTGAGCATCTCAACCAGCAACATTGGCTCAACCATGATATAATTTTGAGGTAGAATTGTTGTTTTGGCTGACCAGTGGCAGGTGATGGGGAGTTTGGGAAACTTGTTTGGGAAGCATTTTCATTTAGCACCGCTAGAGATGCAGAAAAAACACAAATTTAAATAGCCGAAAATCAGATTTTCATGTTAAAACAACCTGGTAAATGTCTCCAGTATTCACAAAAAATGTGCTTTTTGGCAAGAACAACATGATTTTCACATTTAGATTACCCTAATTCCCATCATCTGAAGCACACTTAAAGTTAATTTTTAAAAACACTAGTAATTTAGTAACATTTGTGACCCTGGACCAAAAAAGCAGTCTTAAGTCGCTGGGGTATATTTGTAGCAATAGCCAAAAATACATTGTATGGGTCAAAATTATTGATTTTTCTTTTATGCCAAAAATCGTTAGGACATTAAGTAAAGATCATGTTCCATGAAGATATTTTGTAAATTTCCTACTGTAAAAATATGAAATTTTTGATTAGTAGTATGCATTGCTAAGAACTTCATTTGGACAACATTAAAGGTGATTATCTCAGTATTTTGATTTTTTTGCACCCTCAGATTCCAGATTTTTAAAAGTTGTATCTCAGCCAAATATTGTTCTATCCTAACAAACCATACATCAATGGAAAGCTTATTTATTCGGATGATCTATAAATCTCAATTTTGAAAATTTGACACTTATGACTGGTTTTGTGGTCCAGGGTCACATTTCATTAAATAATTTTAGGAAATCTCAAAATAAACATTTAGACAAAGTAGTATGGATATAAAATATATTTTGAGATTATATTTTTCAGAATAGTATGGAAGTAGAATTTAATCGAAGAAAATAGAAAAAAGATAATAACGAGGAAATAATAAAATTGTTTTAAGGTTAAGTACAAGTTTTAATGAAATTAAATCTCAAGTATTTTACTTTTTTTCCCCTTTTGTTTTTGAATATTTATTGTTTGATTATTTTTATTTAGTCTTATCATTCTTGGTTTGAACAGGCTGGTACACTGTACCTTTATCAGACTTTTTTTTAGAAATTGAATTGCTCTCTCTCTCTTTCTCTTTTAGATGCGTGTCTTTGTGAAAAAGTGCTGTGGTGGTGTTTTAATTATCTGCTCATAACTAAACTAAATGAAACCAAGTATAAAACTTTTCACCTCTGCCCGCAGTGCGAACTATAAAGAGAGAGATTTCTGAAGCGTCTCTGCTGTGACCCAGGAGTCGTGTTTCTATCCCTTCATGCAGGACTCATAAGCTCACTCCCAGTCTAATGCCACTCTGAGCTTCTCTCTAATTGAGATAATGCTTCTCCACAGCTTTAAGCTGGAGTGATTGGCTGACACTTTTAATAGCGGTTAGAGGAACTTTTAGCTAATGAAAAGAATGAAATGTTCATCAGGCCCAGACACTGAATTATTGAGCACAAATCGAACAGTTATTTGATATGACTTTAAAGCTTTGGAGAGAGCTGAGAGCCTTGTGTGATGCACCATTTCATGTGAAAACACACACACACACACATTTAGTGTTCAAGCACTTTGACCTAAAGATACCAGAGGCTGTTTGTTCGACATATATCTTTATTCAGAACTTTCTGTAGGGAGCTCTTAACTTTAAATTTCAGTTTAAGGAGCATCAAATGTTTGAAGAGAGCAAGGCCTACACAGTCATTGAGTTACATTGATCTGCCCATTTATAGTCTTCTATTCTTAATAAAATCATTAATCAGTTGTTGGATTATAGATGTGCACATTAGATATAATGCAAAATCATTCATAGTCCTTAATATGTATGATTTGCATCTTTTAAAGGGATAGTTCACCCAAAAATGAAAATTCTGTCATTAATTACTCACCCTCATGTCATTCCAAACCCGTAAAACCTTCATTCAGCTTCACAACACGAGATTAAGATATTAAGATTAAGATATTTTTGATGAAATCCAAGAGCTTTCTGACCCTCCATAGACAGCAAGGGAACTACCACGTCGTGGTACTCTCGTGAATGACGGCGAACTCACCCGAAAAAGAAGACATCTTTGAATAAAGTTGTTACTTTTGTTTTCTTTGCGCATAAAAAATATTCTCATAGCTTTGAAAAATTTCTTTTTGAGCTTTGAGTGAGTAATTAATGACAAAATGTTCATTTTTGGGTGATCCCTTTAAATTTCAGTTTATTGCTGAATTATATGTAATTGGATCTTGTTGCCTAAATATTTTTTTTTATAGATGCTCTTTTGCTCCTTATATTGTGTCTCAATCTATATATGGTTCTGAACTCAAATAATGAATGGTGAATTAAAGCAGTAAAAGTTTAACACATATTTGCATACAAGTTTTTATACATAACACAACTAATCATATGTTTCTCATCATCAGTATTTAAAGTAATAGTTCATCCAAAATAAAGATTCAGTCATTTATTAATCTCTGTACAAACTCATGGTTTTCTGGTTAACACAATTATTAACATTAGATATGCATTAGCTAACATAAACTAACAATGGCCAGCATGTTTTAATAGCATCTATTCATCTTTGTCAATGTTAGTTAATGAAAATATAATTGTTTATGTTAGCTTACAATGCACATTTTTAGCAGAATGTCAGAGCTGCTCTTTATCGTACAATGAAAGTGAATGTGGACAGATGCTGCTGAGCTCCAAAAAGGATAAATCACCATAAAAGCAACATGACTTGTGGGCTAGGTTATAAAATATTGTATACTGTACTTTCTGAAATCACCCAACATTTTTGTGAGAAACAGAGTGAAATTTGTGCATGAGCATAATGCTTTTTTGTCGTCTTTGGAGAGTAGAATAAATGTTTTTTTTATTATTATTGTTCATATAACTTTGGAATGATGTGGGCGAGTAAATGAGTTTCATCAAAGCTTCATTTTCAGATGAAATATTCTTAGAGGGGAAAAAAGTGTTGCAGTTTGTGCCAGGATTTTTTTTCCATGTGTTTGAGTAATGTACAACCACACTTAAACATCAGCTTTAATTTCACTGTAAGATTACATAACATGTAAATAAGGAGGTTAATTTAATTCATGTGATATAAATATGAAAGCTTTGACTTTGACTGTCTTAATGATTTTAAATTATTTTGCTAGGTAGATGCATAAAATACAGTCCTATCCAGAGACAAACACACTCTCGGTGATTGTGGTAAACAGCTGATAAATAATGCAACGGTTGGGCTTAATTAGAAGCTGCTGATGAGTCATAAATTCTCATTTGAATATTTGGTCCCAGCGAAGCCTCGTTACTAAAACGAGCTGGCCCTAATCATTAATTATTTGTTGTCTGCCCTGTCTCCAGCGATTGCTGGGGAAGAAAGCTTGTTTACTTTTTAACACTAGAGCCCAGGCAGGGATAAAGTGATCAAAAGAGATGAAATGGACAGTGTGTGTGTGTGTTAGAGTGCAAATGTGCAGGCCTGCTGCATTGTGGGACGTTTTAGTGTTATTAGCCTGTACATTTGCAGGCCTTCGCATTGTGGGACATTTTAGGCTAATGACACTATTCATGATTAATGTGTTCCTCTGTGTTCTCGCATGGATGCACACGCGTGCAAATGTGCGTTTGTGCTCCTGAGCATGGTGTAACACCCTCATAAGTCATATTCAGAGATCAGAAGAATGTGTCTTGTCATAAGGTCATATGAATGAGGTTAACGGTGTGTGTGGTAACCTTTTCACATACTCTCAGCAGACTTGAGATGGGCCATTAGCTCTTTACTGGACATTTTCTCATCCACGAAACGTTCTGGCTGGGCTGGGAATGCAAGCCTGCTTTAAATCTTTCCCAGCTCCGTTTTATGCGCTGTCAGTCCAGCTTTATATTACCGCATTTGCACTGCATTGGGTCAGGTATGTATAGACAGGCCAGGGCCTCTATTTCCACCTGACCAAAGCAGGGACGACATGAACCAACACGGGCCAATGAGACCCACAATAGACTGTGGTGTCAGGCTTACAAGTCCAAGATTGGTTCAGTTAGCCACTGGTGGCGCAAAAAACTTTTTTCACTGAAGGTTTTTTTTTTTTTTTAAATAGCTGTGTATTCTAACAGAATACCTTCTTTGCTAGCAGCATATAAATCGCAAAAATATCATCATAATATTGTAAAAGTTTTACTAGTATCTGATTTCTTTTTGAATGTTTTAACAGTCTGAAATTGACTTATTTTTTCCCCATCTGCTGCCTTTCACTTCTCAGCTCATGAACCAGCAGAAAAGTTGCTAGTGAAGGGCTCAGGACTCTACACATTCTTGTGGCAGCTTCAGCCAGTCAGTGTTGCGAGAACATTATTTTCATGATGTCAAGAGCCTAGCACATTTATGCACTGGAAAATGCCTACTATAATATAATGAAATATCTGCAGTTTGTTTTGCTTGCAAAAAATTTTGTCAGAATGCATGGCTACTATTAAATTGCGGTCAGTGCAGAAAAATGTTTTTTCTTGTATATTGCTGTATTTATGGAATCTTGCACTCGGGATAACCAGACTGACCGTCTAATTATATTTGACTTCGGATATATCCAGAGGTTATTATCCATCTCTTTAACAGATGTGAGTTGTGAAATTTCTGTTAAATTATTTCCTTCTATTTTTATCTGTCATGTTTGTTTTACTTTTACGTGATTATCATATAGACATCTAATGAGTCTCCAATGACAGTGGGCCTGATGTATAAATGTTGTGATTAGGGCTGTCACAGTTCCTCGATTCAATTCATGTACTCGATTTTAAAAAAAACCTCAGTTGCATTTTGCCCATGTCGAGTAACTGGAAGTGGCACATTTCACTGGCGAGAATCCGTGAAACGCATTATTAGACTGTTTTCCAAGGCTGCATGGTATATTAAACCCATTTAAAAATCATAATAAAGCATAATGCTAATATGAATTCACAAATACTACGATTCAGTTAAATAAATATTTGAGATGCAAGTTTAGCTAATCGTTAGTGATAGGCCTAATTGTGATTATTTTTTTAAAATGTTCTGTCAGTGACAATTGTACTGACACTGCAAAAAGTATCAGTTTAAAGTGAAAATATCTAAACATCCTAAAATACATGTTTATTTTGTAGGCGTAACTGCATAAATTTAGTGGGAATGCCAGTGGGAATGAATGAGAATAATGTATCTCTGAAAACTTTCTCAATTTTGGCAATTGTATTTTGATTTACAGATATTTGGGTAATTTTACTCTTCAAAAAGTCTTCTATTAATAAACATGGTTGTATCACATGGATGGGAATATGGTTATGCAGATGAGATTATATAGAACGTCGGCATGCGTCGTAGCACTCTCGTGAATGCGCGGCGCGGTGAAGACATGGAAGAGAATAAGTTGTTGAATAAAGTTATTATTTTTGTTTTCTTTGTGCGCAAAAAGTATTCTTGTAGCTTCATGAAATTGCTTTTGAACCACTGATGTCACATGGATTATTTTAACGATGTCCTTACTACCTTTCTGGCTCTTGAACGTGGTAGTTGCATTGCTGTCTATGCAGATGAACCAAGGTCTTACGGGTTTGGAACGGCATGAGGGTGAGTAATTAATGACAGAATTTTCATATTTGGGTAAACTGTTCCTTTCCTGTCTTAAGTGGGTGACAAGCCAAAATAAGTTGTAATGTGATCCAGATTTTATGCTGATAGTCAAAAGTCTAGTTAGGTGAGACTTGGTCTCAGGTGGTGTGCTTTTATTGCTGAATGGACTTTTCCATTGTTTTACGGAGATGTCTATCTGGAAGTGCTTTGTGCTGAGTGTGTTTGTGTCTCTATACAAAATATGTCTGAGAGGAGGGCACAAGACAGGCTCTGTCTGTCTTGGTTTGTGTACTAATAAACAGCGCTGGCTCTAATGAATCATTAATGTTCTGTTTACCCAGCTTAATGAAGCACCGTTGATGAGGGCCTGTGTTGTGTGTGTGCATGTGAGTCTGTAGGAGTGAATGTGTGTGGCTGCTCATTGTATGCAGATAAAGACTCTGAAACGGGGGAATAGCGAAAGAATGCATTTGTTGTTGTTTTTTGCTCATAATGTGAATATGTGAGAGTGGTAGAAAAGGAGCAAATGATAAGTATTATTTTTCAGAGTGTTTGGGAATGTTTGGTCTAATCTGTTAAGTTAATGACTTGTATTTGTCTGTGCTATTGGGTCTGTGTGTGTTTGTGTGAAACTCCCTATCGATTGTTGTTAGCTTCGTGTATTCCTTTGGCTCTAGTTCGTTCTAATCTTTCTGTCAATGATGCCCTTGTCATCCAATAACTGACTGGTTGTCATGGAAACACGTTTGTTCTCACATAGACCTGTCAGTCATTCAAAGAGTTCTAATGAGTTGTTTTGCCTTTGATGTGAATGCCTAGAAGATCAGCTCCAGAAATACAGCATAGCGTTGGGTTTCCTCCAACTTACAGTGTCAGGAGGAACTTTGATTCCCTATTGGCTCTTCATTTAGCTTGCAGAAACTTACCAACATCCACTTTTAGATGAACTTGAGATCGTTTAGCATCAAATAATTCTTGTAAGTTCACGTATCGAAAGGTGTGTGGCATGTATTGCCCAAGAAGATTTGTATGCAAAGATTTGATGAGCTATTAAGATGCAGTTTTCACATGTTGTAGTATATTCTAACACTGGCTAATGCTGCTTTCAAGTCCTCCTGGGATGTTTGTACTTATTAACTTGAAAGATGTGATATGGTATGAAATAAAAAGTGATTTTCTTTGGAATAACATGGGCATGTTTGGGCCATTTCGTATTTTTCACTTAAGACAGAAGGCATTTAGCGCTAATGTAACAAAATGAAGAGCAAAGAATGCGCATTAGGTGGGTAATTGATGCTGTTTCTGTATTTTGTCATACTCGTGCAGGGAATATAGTTTTGTCGCACAAGCCTGCCACCTCATAAACAGGCTAAATGAGTCATTTATTCCTGCAAGCTTGTAATAGTTTTTCATCGGTGGTACACAAAATGCAAAAGGAATAAATTTTGCTGTCAAAATTCACATTAAAAGGGAACTCAGTAATGTTTTTTGCTCATTAAAATGGGTTACGCACACAAAAAAGGATAATATTTTGGAAAAATGTTCAAACTCATATTAAACTCATATGAAACTCATATAAGTGGTGTAACGTAAAATACGTAATATATATTTCATTTAAAGAAATAGTTTGATTTAGCTCAAAGGGAATCATTTATGATTTTATAGGGAATTTGGACAGAATCGCTGTTTCACGGCTGATCACTGAAGGATCCGTATAACAATCAAGGCTTTGTCCTTTGGGCAAAGGAATTCCGTCTGGTCTTTGTCTTGTATGGGTGAAGAGGAAAGTGGTTAAAGACGCTCGTGATTTCTAATGATGGAACCCATGTGATGGCCATCTCTCTGACCATAAGTCTTGATTACTTGCCCCAAATTTGACAGTCTTTTTCCTGAGTTGGAATTATCAATAAGTGTTCCTTTGTTTTAATGTTGCAAGCTGTTCTGTGGAAGAGTCGGTTAGTTTGCTTGCTCCAAACTAGTTGGAGCTAGGAATCTGATTTACAACGTCCTGTTTCCTTGCGCCTCTCTGAATTCCAGCTGCTCAGGTTTCAATGTTCTGATGCATCTTAAATTTGTCTGATTCGGTCTCTGATATCGTACAGTGG
Organism: Tor tambroides; assembly: GCA_021397915.2. Lineage (NCBI taxonomy): Eukaryota > Metazoa > Chordata > Actinopteri > Cypriniformes > Cyprinidae > Tor > Tor tambroides. Next base: position 38,764 of record JAFVLL020000131.1, read on the forward strand.
TGATTCTTAACCAGGAGGCCGGGCACACTAGGGGGCCTTAGCAAACCCAAGATGACTTAAAATTATTTCAAATAAGCCAAAATATTTTAATTAAACTCTCAACATTTTTATTCTTTCTTTTCAGATATATGAAAGAGCCTCATTTTAAAAGTGTGATATCTAGACCTAGAAAAGTATGGTGGCCCTGTAGTGCACAACACAACAAAATCTCCACAACACAACACATAGGAATAATTTTGTTGTGTTGTGGCTTGTTTCCGTTTTGTTGTGCTATTTCCGTTGTGTTGTGGCTTGTTTCTGTAGCGTTGCGGCTTATGTTTCCGTAGTGTTGTGCTAACTTCATTGTGTTGTAGCTTGTTTCTGTTGCATTGTGGCTTGCTTTCGTTGTGTTGTGCTAATTTTGTTGTGTTGTGGCTTGTTTCTGTTGCTTTGTGGCATGTTTCCGTAGTGTTGTGCTAATTTTGTTGTGTTGTGGCTTGTTTCTGTTGCGTTGTGGCTTGTTTTTGTTGTGTTGTGCTAATTGTGCTGTGTTGCGGCTTGTTTCCTTTGTGTTGCGACTTGTTTCCATTGCGTTGTGCTAATTTTGTTGTGCTATGGTTTGTTTCCGTTATGTTGTGCTAATTTCGTTGTGTTGCATCTTGTTTCCCTTGTATTGTGGAGATTGGTGTGCATAGGGGTTTTTTTTTTCTTTCTCTTTTGCTTGATGCTGCATCTACAACATTATTATAAGTCAGGAATTGTCCAGCACAACATAAACAAAAATTGGCCGCACATTTAATTGGCCATTTGGAACATTGCAGCTAAAAGAAAACCCAGAGTGTTCTGTTGGTAACTGACATTGTTCTGCTGTTTCATGTGAAGTTAAGCCTAAAATTTGGTTATTCAGATGTGATTTAAAGGCTTCATACTTGAAGTAGTTTGCTGTCACCAGCACATTGTACTTTTCGTCCTTCTGTCTTTGGACAGGAGTTGGCGCTTTGTTGTTTGTTAACACTTCTGAAGCCTGTGTCTGTGCCACGTTGAATCTGTCAAATGAAATGTGCCGTTAATTTGTGTAATCCTGTGTAAAAGGTGTCTTCCCAATGGGCTAATGCTCTTATCTCTGTGATACAGAGTTTGTTTGTGTGTATGAGAGAGAGAGAGAGAGTGCAGATGAATATTCTTCCATCTCTTTGACAGCCTCTCATTGATATCTCATGGATGAGATTAAAATCTCTTAGGACTGGCAGTGCTTCTAAATTGGCACGAGTGCTTCATCTTCAGCTTTTCTTTGCCACGTGTAAGCCTCCGGCATGTCACGCACGCAAACTGACACTTCCCTTTGTTTGGAGTCCTGTCAGCAAGCGTCTGCTCTCTCCTGACTGTCAGTCAGAGCTCAGCTCTACTCCAGCGTCACAAGAGCTGCGGCACGCGGCTGACAGCTCCGCCACCGCTGAAATCAAACTCTCGCAGTCTATGCCTCTCAGAGAGCGGGAAGGGAATGTGTTGTTGTTGTTGTTTGTCTGTGAGTGTGTTTGTTTTGTTACAGAGCTAGTTGAAGGCATGCTGTGAAGCAGTCTGTTTGCATATTCACAACACGTTGAGCTCTGGTGCTCACATGGATGGCAAGGTTTGAATTCGGCATGCAACATTTTCAAACCACATTCCCCAGTCACTTTCCAGTTTGGATGGGCATGTGTAATCAACTGGTAGATTTTCTAAGTGTCAGTGAATTTTTCAAAATGTTTTCTACTTCATTTATTTGTTTATTATATTATATTATATTTTGTTTTATTTTATTTTATATTCATTTACATTTTTTTTTCAAGAAAAAAATGTTAGCTTATTTTGACATTTTAATATCTGTGATTAATATGATTCTATATTACTAAATATAAATCTATAAAATTGTATTTTTATGTTCCATTTTATTTTTCAAGTACAAAGAACTTTTTTGACTTTTAAATGACTCTAAATGCCCATCCATTTTCAGTGTTTCTGTCTAATAATTGACAGTAAATGCACATATAAATGATTAGCACTCCAAGGCACTCAACTACACATTCAGGCCATTGTTTTGAAATGATGCTGTTTAAAGACCAACAGTCTTTAGTCTTTTAGATGCCCTGTATCCATGCATACAGAAAGGTGTTCTAAAGGACACAGGAAATACATAAGTAGTTGAGAACCCTTAAGTTGCTACACTGAAGCATGAGCTGAACTCTGTAACATCAAGGTGAGCCAAGTGCAGTTTGTGGTTTAAGCTGAGAAAGGCTGAAGAGAGACTTTTATTTTTATCACAGCGTGGGGGTAAAACCTGACATTTGAGTTTTTTTCTGGCAATGTTTCTTGCGTCTACGTTGCAGAAGTGCTGCTGTGATTTTGAACTCCACAGCTGAGTGGACTATAAGCTTCTCTTGACATTATAAAATAAACATAATTAAGCATAAAAATAACTATGTAGTTGTCTCTCTCTCTCTATATTATGTGTATATGCATGAATAAAAATAAATTTCTCTGTGTATTAGGCCTGGGCGATATAACGATAAATATCGCAATATTATTTTCCTCAATAAAATAACAAGAGATAAATTGTCCATATAATGTTTACTGTTTCATGATTTGAAAAACAATATCTCTCATTAGAACATGCAGAAACTAAGAAAATATTTTTTTTATTAAGATATTTATTTTAAGGAAAAATGACTTGAAGAGTGTAAAGAATTCAAAAACGTGAAGTGTTTGTCATGTTCTGACCATAAGAATAGTTTAACCCTTAAATGCATGAATGTTTCGCCAATCATTATTACATTTTTGGGTCTTTAGTGACTCGGAACTATATATCCAGCACAGATGGATCTCTAACTGCTGCAGTAGCAAAAAACTCTCTTGATATTTTAAGAACAATTACAGAAGAATAAAATAAAGCATATTTCGTTACCTTTTGAAACTTAAAAGGGTTCAATTTGAGCAGATGATTTTACCATCGCTGCCATCGTCAGAACGCACTTCCACAGTACATTCAGCATCTGCCTTATATTCGCGATCTTAGCCATATTCTCAAAACTATCGTTTTCAATGACTTCATATTCAATATTTTGATCACTGGCAGCTTATTCACCACATCCACCATCAAATGGCAGTGACATTTATATTTCATTGCGTATAGTAATTGCTCTGCAGTAAAGCCATGCAAACCAGTTCAGTTTTTGCGGATGATATTCATTTGTTTTATGCGGTTATGCCTGCGGTAATTATGAGTGAAACATCACGTCATCATTGTGTATCAAACAGTGCCACCTTGAGGAAAAAGATGCATTGCAGATATTGAGTCATCAAATATGTAAATATAGTTAATATATAAATAAATAAATAAATAAATAAATATAAATTTCTTACACATTTACATACCTCGGGTCTCTAGCGACCCTATACACTTTTTACAAAAAATTAATCAGAAAACAGGCATTCTTTTATATTTTACTATTTTTTTCTTGTTATATTGTTTATAATGAATAGATTGAGGAATACTAAGAAAGTTGATGTCTAACTTTAAAAAATGAAGGAGGGAGAGGGCAGAGAATGATGTACCGGGTCGCTAAAGACCCGAGGTATGCATTTAAGGGTTAAAACCACAATTAACTGTCTGGTTTTTACAAGTTTCACTTAAGAGCAAAAAACAAAAAAAGAAATAAAGATTTGAAATTTATCGTGATAATCCTTATCAGATGATTTTATCGTGATAATTGTTTTTAGCCATATCAGCCAGCCCTACTGTGTATATGTATTTATTTAAGTACCCAGTAATGCAGTTACATATTTTAAGTACGTTTTTGTGTGTGTGTGTGTGTGTGTATATATATATATATATATATATATATATATATATATATATATATATATATATATATATAGTGCTGTCAAACGATTAAAAAAAATTAACAAATTAATCGCACATTTTTCAGAAATTAATCGCGATTAATCCCACCTAACATTAAAGTTTTTAAATATACTTTTATATTGCAATAATTTCACATTCAATCTTCAAATTAATGTACAAACAACATAAAGACAGTATATTTTTAATATTTGTTTAATGGCATCTTTATTTTTATGACTGAAGGCCATGGATCACTGATACCAATTAATACTGATTTCCCTATAAAAATGTTTCCCCCTAATATTTAGCCATTGACTATTATAGCCATTCAACTTTACATTATAATTAAGAGCTATCAATTTTAACATTTATTAGACTTTAAAAATAACTTCTAATTTAAGTGAAATTAAAACAATCTTCACATAAACCCATTATAATAAATGTCATATTTATCTACCTGTGCCCCTCAGCAGAAATATACAGAAATTGAATAAAGTTATCAAACACTAAATTCTAAACTAAATACAGATGAATCCTTAAAACTATAAAAGTTATTGATTTCCTAATTTTCTTTTATTCTTGATGAACAGACATCATAGCAGCTGGTTATTAGGTTGTTTTGGCTGCTATTTCTTTAAGAGCTGCCGCTACAGAACATGACGCAGATCTGACACCCACGTATTTTCTCTCAACTCTCGTCACCTTTTCTGACCCATTTCAGCTCGGACCCATTTCAGTCTCTTCGAATGAGCTGACGAGTTGAATCGAGTGTGTTAGATGAGGGAGACAGTGCTAGGATGCTCCAGGACAGTTTTGAAAACCATTTCAGAGACATATTCTTAAAGTAACTCTCATATAACATATTACATGCATGCACAGTTTTATGGCAGCTTTAATCGCCTTTTTGGTAACTTCATGACTTAACTGATCACGACATTGCATGCTCGTAGTTTCTTTCATGATTTGATACGAAATGATACAGGCTAGCACAGTGCAAGCACAGTACCATTTCCACGCTCGTTTGCCTCGCGCCTGATGCTGAAGTTGAAGCGCGCGTCTGAAACGTCTCCTGTTTGATGTGCTCTAAAGACGCTCTGCGACTGAGTAAATGCACTTCTTCTCAAGAAAAAAGAGACAGAATTAGCAGTTATGAGTGGGGTGGCCAACCCTAGGCCCCGCCCCTGCGTTAACGGCGTTAAATAATTTTAATGCTTTAAACTGAAAAAATGAATCGCCTGCGTTAACGCGCTAATTTTGACACCACTAATAGATATATATATATATATATATATATATATATATATATATATATATATATATATATATATCAGAGGTCGCGTTAACCGAAAATTCTCCGTCATTGACGGAATTTTTTTAGCAGTGACGGAAAAATCTGAAGGTCGTCCGTCATTTTGACAGATTACACTGAGAGTGATCTATTGTAATTTACAACTGTAATTACCACGCCTGTCCAGTTGGTGGCGAGTGGGCTCCAGTGAGGCAGCGGAGCGCGGGATCATCAGCTCCAGAACAAAAATAAAAGTGTTACGAGTCTTTTGCAAGGCGCGTACCCAGTTTAAGCTACAACGATCTATCAGACCACATTAAAGAGCGCCAAAACGGTATTTATTGCTGGAATTTCCTAATAAAATTGACAGAATTTGAAATCTGAGACTTTGTTTCATATCAAAAGTAACAATGCGATTTATTGGATGGAAGGTGCGCTCTCTGTACTGTTCATTCATCAACTGAAAACAGCATTGATTTGGATTTAATAATCGATATTGGTTCATAAAAATGAGAATCTATTAAAATTGAGAAATCTTTTTTTTTTTTTTTTTTTTTTTTTTTTACCCGGCCATAGCATATTTTGTTTATAGTGGCCTCCACTGTCACTGTCGTGTTGAACATGAAAAATGACGCACAGTCTGTTCATCTGTTCTCATCATAAATAAATAAATCCATAAACCTATATGCTCCTCCTGTAGGTTCAATATTAAAAATGAAAATGAGAACAAAAATAGAAGCAATTAAATGTGTTATTATAACTAAAATATGAAAATTAAAATGACGGGTAATAATAAATTATGACGGAATTTTTACGACCCTGTCCGTCAAAATGAAGGAAAATGTTAAAGTCTAACGCAACCTCTGAGAGATATATTTAAATGTGTGTGTATATATATATATATATATATACATATATATATATATATATATATATATTTAAAAGTAAAGCATTTACCGTGGTACATGTTTCAGTTTCCACCTTCTCTCTCTCTCACTCACTCACTCTCTCTTTCACACACACACACACACACACACACACACACACACACACACACACACACACACACACACACACACACTGTTTTGTACATGCATTTAGTTAAGAGCAGTGTTCAGGGTTGTGGGGTTTAGTGTATTTTAGGCGCCATGTTGACAGAACATCAATAATAATCCTAATAAGGTCTGTGTGTGTGTTAGTATGAGTGTATGTTTAGATACAGGTAGAGGGAAATCTATTTGTCTTGCTGGCAGAGGTCAGGGAGGGCATGTAGGAGCGTCAGAGCTCAGCAGGAGCAGCAGAAGAAGGAAAATGTAGCCTGAATTAGAGAAGAGAACAGAGACAGCACTGTTTCACACACACACACACACACACACACACACACACACACACACACACACACAAACGCACACAAACGCACACAGACAGATACACGTGTGTAACCTGTTACTGCATCAGCACTGAGATGCAGTGAGACTCACAGCACATCTGGAGAAGAGACAGGGCTGCATTCTCTTTCTCTCTTAATCAATACCTCTATCAGCAGAGGCCATGAAAGATCAGACACACACAATCCTAAAAGCAGATAACGAGAGGGGTTGCTTTGTGATATCTGTCCTGTGTGTTTGTCGCTCTCGGTCTGTCACCCTTTTAATCATTACCTTCATCAGCGGAGGGCAAGAGAGATCAAACATTCACTTCTCTAAAAGCAGTTTACAGGCTGGATTGCTTCATGTTTGTGTTTTGGCGCTTTCTCTGTCTTGCTCTTTCACTTACATCACACAACACACTTGACTTTCATTCTTAACAAGATCAATGGCTTTGGGTAACTGTCCTCTTTTTTTTCTCTCTCTCTGTCTGTTTCTCTTTTTTTCTTACTTAATTCATATGATTTGTGTTCCTTTTTATCAGCAAAATTTATTTTAGTTCAATACTGAATATTTAATTGTGCTTTCTCATTTCCTTTTTACAGTTTTTACATTTTAGATTACTTTCCTGTCATCTAACACTCATCAGTTAATCTTTAAAAACACTATATATTATTATAATTCTGAAAATGTAATCTCTTAAATGTAATCTTTAAATTTCAAAATAAATATCCATTTTTCATATTGTACATTATAAAGTTGAGATGCCTAAACTCATTTGTAGCATTTAGACAACTGATTTTTCCTTTTTGGTATTTTAATTTATTCATAAGAAAATGGTATAAATATTATGAATTTTCATTGAGTATTTATTGTTGTTTGACCATAACATGGTAATATTATGGCCACTTTATCCTTACCATTATATAAGCCTTAATTGGATAACAGGTCTTTGCCCAGTTTGACACTTTTGTTCTCATTTTCTGTTTCCACACATACTTAAAGTTGCCAACATCAATCTAAGACTTTTTTTCGACATCTCTTTTTATTTGTATTAAATACTTAGATGTTTTGCTTTTGGGCTGAATTGAATTGATCTGCTTTTTGTCTCACATTTGTAGTAAAAGGGCGTTGAAATGGTGCAAAGCAACACACATTTAAAATTAATATGTAGTATAACTGACAATTAAAATAAAGTTACAGGTTTAGGAAAAAAATGAAGCAGTGGTAAAATGTGTCTGTTATACTGAAGCAGACAGACACATACTGTATTTCTATAGCACAGTAGTTCTTTTTAGCAGTTCTTAGAGTTTCATTGTTTATTAAAATGACCAGTGAATGGTGTACATATTTAATTTTAATTTTCTGGGAAAATTGTTCCCGTATATCTGTGTATTTTGTGCATTCTCTCAGAAAGTGCTTGACATCTGCCGTCTTGCTGTGCACAGTCATTCGTTGTGTTTTGTTACGGCATCCGCTCTGAAAAACTCTTGAGCTGTGCCCAATCAGCAGCGAAGGATTGGGCACGGGCTTGTCATGGCAATCACAGCAGCCCATATCCATGCCTCCCGGCATGTGCTCTCTCCTGCCGTACGGCGCTCTCTGGCTTAATAAGGATTTCATCAGGTCTCCCCCTAATACGCCCCCCATCAGCACACTCTAATTAATTATTCCCTCTAATGAAAATACTCTTCTGTTTTTCGGTTTCATTTCCTTTCTTTGTCTCACAGTCCCACAGTTACCACAGTGATGGAAAATCTATAACTTTTCTATTAAAAACTTTTCTATTTTAAAAAAATTTGCTCAGTTTCTACTCAATAAAATTTTTAAATATTCATAAAAAATATAAGATATAAGTTATAAGATATATCATTTTTTCATAACTTTTCAAATTCTAGAAATCACCCATATAGGCTAAGTCAGTGGAAAACCTGTTTTTTTTTTTTAAAGGAAAGAAAGAAAATATTTAGATTTTTAGACATTTTAGCTTATTTTTTATTATATAAATATAGACCAAAATCAACGTCATATCCTCCATTGGGCCACATTCTAATGTCAATGTTTTTTCCTCTTATTTTCCTTTTTGTCCTCTTATTCCATCTTTTTTTGTGAGCCAGACCTCTAATTGTACACTGTACTTTAGCCTTAATCTTAATATTTGTTCTAACTCTGACTTTAAGGATCCTTATTTCTGTATTGTTCTGAGTGTTTACATTATTGTTTCTGTCTGTCTAAACTGAAAAGCAGTCAAGTGGTGTCTAGATAGAACATATATGTGATGAATGACTTGTTTCTTGCAACTTTGTGCTGAAAAATTCTTGGGATGTTGTGTTCCAGAGCATTTCATTCCTTTTTCCTCACGCCTTCTCTCCATCTTTCTCACTTTCTCTCTCTCTCTCTCTCTCTCTCCCTCTCTCTCTCATCCCAGCCTAATTATGTTTGACCTGACATTTGGCTTTCTCTTCTTAATTTCTCTAATTTGGCTGCTGTTCTTGTCTTCACACCCATCCTCCTCTCTCTCTGCTTGTCCTCGCTTGCCTTATTATGATGTCCCTCAAGGCTCCGACCTTGGACCTTTCAGCTTGAAGCTATTTTATTTCTCCATGATTAGTAGTTTGTTTTTAGTTACAAAAATAAACACTGAACCCATCACATGAACAAATATGTACAAACATTCGAATGTTCTTCATGTCGAAGAGGGTTGAAGAGCCATTAACTGCCTTTCTTACAAAAGTCTCTCAATGCGTCTTTTTATTTCTGACATTTTTTTTCTCCTGAAAACGTGACTTGATTTTGTGACAGGAAAGCTCCTTTGTCTACCTTTGATACTGCAAATAGGCTGCTTATCATACATTCAGTTGTCTGTGCGGAACCGTCCTGTGACGGTTTGTTAGGAAAGTAAATAGAGAGGACATTGAATCGTGTTACTTTGATCGTCACAAGAGGCTGCGCCACTTTCAAATTCTGAGTGAGAGCGTGTTCAACAACAAGCTTTGTGTTGTCTGTTCCTTTGTGCTGGCCGTGAATGGCAGGCTTTTTGCACAATTTCATCTCTCTGCTTTTCAATATTCCAGCACCTGCTATCCAGTGATCCAGTGTTCACTTATCAAGGCTTTTTGGCTGTACATGTGTTAACAGTTCTTAGAAATTGTGTAGGCTTTTTGTAATTCTGACATTTGTGAAGACCTCATCTCATGCAATTCTGATTAAGAGTTGAATCTTCATTTTATACTTTTATACTACCTCTAAAACTAATGGTTTTATTGCTGAATTCTCTAAGAGATTTGAACCTGGATAGGATTTTTTTTTAGGTTGAGCAACTACTTGCAGTTTTTCTTTTCAGTGTTTTTTTTTTTTTTTTGGACTCTCAAGGGAAACAAAGACAGGGCAGTTCTTATTGTTACAAAAACTGAAATATTTTCGTGTGTTGATGTTTTTTTGTATTGAGAGAGGACAGATGCATTTGAGACATGAAGGGTGATGTTCTAAAGAGCGTTTTTGTGTAAAAAATTCGGATACACAATGTGTGTAGTTCTGTCCACTTTTAGGAGTGCCTTAAAGGGTAGAAAACCTACAAACATCAGGAATGTGTTGTTGATTGTATATGTTGATATCCAGGCCTTGGAAGAGTCATAAAAATAGTTTGGTCGAAATGAAGTGAAAACCTTGACAGTATGTGAGGTAGGGCTGGGCGATATATCTCATGCGATATGCATGCGCATCTCGTCAGTAAAGCCGGTTCCTTGATTAGCGGTAAATCTCCATCACCTGTTTTCAAATGGAGCGGCATTTAATACACCGAGCCGTAGATCACTGAGAAGCTACGCAATATCGCTTTCATTATCGCAGATGAATCGCCTTCGATAATGAATGCGATATTGCGTAGCTTGTCAGTGATGGAGATTTACCGCTAATCAAGGAACCGGCTTTACTGACGAGATGCGCATGCATATCGCATGAGATATATCGCCCAGCCCTAATGTGAGGTATCAAAGCTAATCAACATGGACTAAAAGCCATAAAATTCCAAATTTTAAAGTATTTCATTCTTCTTTCATTTGCATGTCATTCATTTTCATGTATTGCTTTAGGAAGATTTCCAGATCTGCATATTATTGGCATGGCAGAGATGAATTTGCTCATAAGTATTGTTACTCATTTCATTTGCTCAGTTACACACCCTCATGTCATTTCAATCCATTTTTTCTTCTGTGGAAGAAATATTAGTATTTTTTTCTCTGTACAATGGAAGTCAATGATTAGTCAAACAGGTTTGGAACGACATGAGAATGACACTATACCTTTATAGTAGTGCAAAATTTCAGAAGTGCTGTTAGCACTTGAAGACCTAGCATAGGTGTTACTGTGTAAAATTGACCTTACATGACAAATCACAGCTCAAGAGTCATAGATTGCTGTTTGTGAGTGAGAGATATGATGTGTGAGAGACACACCGCGTGTGTTGTGAAAGAGACATGCTACCATTTGCTATGTTCAAATGACATCTGTGGAGGATGACAGGCTGAAAAGTTGATGCTGAAGTTACAGTAAATCTGTGTCTAAAACGGTTCAAAATGACCCATAACAGCAGAGGTCAGAGAACATTGAGAAATTGCACTGACAGATTATGATGTTATAAGGGGAACAAAGTGGGGCTCAGTGATTACAGGAAATCCTAGTACTCCTCAAATTCTTGATTTTACACCATGTTGCTACAAATTGGAAATATTTGTGTGACTAACACAAAAAAAAGCATGCTATAGCCACCATTTATTAAAATGTATTCAACCATAATTCTGTAGATTGATTCTGTCTGGGTAGCAGTCATATACTACCGTTTTTTTGATTTTAAAAAAGGGCAGTATGTTGTAATTTTATAATTATTATAAAGTACCTGTTTTCAGTTTTAATATATTTTAAAATGTGACTAATTCCAGCGATGGCAAAGCTGAATTTTCTGCAGTCATTGTTTCAGTCTTCAGTGTCACATGATCCTTCAGAAATCATTCTGCTGATTTGAATCATTTCTTATAATTATCATTGTTGAAAACAGTTGTGCGGCACAATATTAAAACCATGTCCCTTTTTTTCAGGATTTTTTGATTTTAATTAAGTTGTATATGCATATTTTAGTAATTATAAATTGGTTATTTTCAAAGTTAGGTCATTTTTAAATATTTTAAATACCTTGCCTAAACGCTTGCTGTGAGTTGAGTAAATGTGGCGTTCGCCTCTGTCTGGGGTGTTGGAGATAATGGACAGGGCGGATTAATCATCCTGTTTGCCATTGTTTCTCCATGTTCATAAACTTCATTGTAATTGGCATGTATTCTCATCAGAGATCGGTTAGAATGGAGTTGTCACTCAAACTCTATTGTCTTTAAGCTTATATTGTACCCATTGTTTTCTCTTCTGCCTATTTGCGTTCACGCCATACCCTCTCAGTCTGTTCTGTGAGATTCATTGTTAATTTTACACTTAATGCACAACAATGTTCTGCCGATGCTGGATTTTGCAGTTGTGTTTACATGTAAATGATGCATTTGAGAGTGTGTTTGCTCATATGCAGTAAAGTGTGAGAGAGGGAAAGGAAGACAGGAAACAAGTGCTCCTAATTAACCTACTTGGTTGAATTTGGTTTGTCGCATGGCTCCACACTTCTTTCTAATTAAATTTCCCTCTATCTATCTAACCCTGCCGGCTGGATTGAAGAGCGTTTGGTCATCTGTTGCTTAAGTGGGTTAATTTGATGGTAGCATCATGTTTCATCCTTCTTTGGCCTTATTAGCTTCTTGACTCTTACCCGTCCCTTATTATCCTCTCTCTTCCACTCTCTTTCTCACTGAGGAATAGAAAACACAAACAGCACACACTTTGAGAAAACATCTCTGTGAGTTTTGTTTACCTTTGAACTTTTTGTTATGTCTACAAGACGATGAACCACAATTTCAGTCTTACGTGCCAAAAAAGAGAGCAGCCAAACACTGAGGTGATCGACAAAAAGATGAGTTAATAATTTGTTTGCCTTTAAAGTCTGTACACTTGATTTCCTGAAGGAGAACTAAAAGAACAGTCTGGTTTGACTTAAAACTACTGGATTCAGCACTTAAAAGTTTTAACGTGTACTACACTGAATAAAAATCAAATTTTAATCAAAATGTCATGTGTGTTGTTAAATATCCAAAAAATTTTGAGAGAGTTCACACAAAAATTCTGTTCATTTACTTGACCTCATGTCGTTCAAAACCTGTATGTCTGAGTTTCTTCTGTGGAACACAAAAGATGATATTTCAGCTGTTTTTATCCATACAATGAAAGTCTTTCTGGTCCAAAACAACACTGGACCCCCTATATGGACATAAAACACTTTTCCCCCCCCTAGAATATCTTCTTTCTCTGCATATAATTGCAGAATCAGTAAACAGATTAATTTAGTTGAAGATATAGAGCCATTTCAGTGTATTTACACACATTAAAACTCCCATAGGGTCTACGAGGGTGCTGATGGCTTACAGGAGTAAGTGCTTTATTTTGATGCAGGATCTTTCATTAGTATGAGTGAGTTTTGCTGTGTTTGGACAACCTTGTGTGTCCCAGAGCTCTATTTCTTATCAGTGCTTCTGAGATGCTGCAGTACAGCTGAATTCTCTCTCTTCCTGTCTCGCTGGCTTTCAGATGCCTGCGCACACACATACACGTTCGGCTTTGGAGGATTTGTGCTTAGCCCTGCTGCAGACTCAAATTTGTGGTGAAGTGGAGGAAATGAAATGAAAGACGGATCTTGCTCTTAGACAAAAGAGTGGAGGGATCTAAGAGCAATTATAGGAGCGCATACACGCACGCACACTCCGAGATCCAGCACAAGTCTCTCTCTGACATCCTCATGTTCAAATTTCATAAACATCTCCAAATGCACTCAAACCACAAACATCTCATGCGTTATGTACCTCTCATCTCTTTCCTCTATCAATCTGAGTTGTTTTCAATTGCGTACAATGAAAAATTGTTCAATGTGGATTAAAGAACAAATTATCTAGTAATGTTAAAAAATGACAAAATAGCATTAGTGCAAAATATTATAAATTTTAAGTGAGTAAATAGGGCCCTGTGATTTCTGTGATGCGGTAAATGTGGACTGAATCACAGAATCCAAAAAAAAGTTACTGTATACTGCGGAATGTCATGGAATTTGCCAAATTTGGATGGATAGGTCAGTACACTTAAATCAAAAAGTGATATGGACTAGTGTCTGTGGATACTAAAGCCGCAAAATACTATTAAAATATGAATCCTATATATTCTGCTTTTCTCTGTGTGAATGAATGGCACAGACGCGCTGTTTCGTTTACTACACGCATACTGAAGCCTCTGTCTCAATATATGAGTACATGAACACACAAACATAATCTCTAGAACTGCTCTGAGAGTCACTTTATGAGCATTTTACCATTTCTTTTGAGTAAAACTGTCATCATATACAAACAGAAACTTAAAGGGCTTCACAGCAACCCGTCAATTTCAGTTTAACTTGAATAAACGGTGACAGAAATATTACGTAATGTAATGATAATACTACTACCGCTAATAAAATTATTAAAACATTAAAACAGATTCTTTTAATTAATATTTAATGAAGCCATTAAAATGGAATCCAGGAAATTAATGGAAAACAGAATTTGGTAAAAAACAAATAAACAAAAAAATGGAATTTGAGGAAAAAAAAAATTCTTAGGACCTTAATTTAATTTTTGTTAAACCTTTAATAAATTGCTGTTTAATATTGTACGTTTCATGATTTCAATTAATTAGACGTGCTTTTTTGATGAATAAAATTGAATTTAACCATTGAAACAGAGTCTAGAAAAATTAAAACGGAAAAAATTGTAATCCAGAAAAATTAAAACAGAAAAATAAAAATGGAATCCAGAAAAATTAAAATGGAAAAAGCAGAATTTAGGAAAAAATAAAACGTAATTTTTAGGGCCCTATGTAAAAAAATAGTAGCTATTATTTCACTGCACTTTTTAAATAAATACATGTATTTTATTACATAAATAAAAAATACATGAAAGGAGAAATATGAATTAAATAAGTAATCAAGCAGTTTTCAGCTGCCATTACTCCTCCGGTCTTCAGTGTCAAATGATCTTTCAGAAATCATTCTAAAATGCTGAAACATTTCTTATTCTTACTACATATATTTGTGGAATCAGGAATACTTTTTTCAGGATTCTTTGATGAATAGAATGCTTAAAAGAACATTGAGCACACCCATGGCCAACTAAACAGTCAAGGCTTTTGTGAAAAAGTAGTTTTAGTTAAATAAATATGCCACAAATAATTTCAGGCCCGTTTCAATTTCCTCTTTTGATATAGCAAATTTCATATGCAATTTATGGAGTTGCAAATCATACCCTGGCTTCCTCACATACAGTACTGAAGAAGCAAGCCCCGCCACTGCTTTCATTGCTCTCTGTTTCTCACACACATACACGTTTGCTCCCCGCTGCCGTCTACATTCAGGCATCTGTTACTCCATGTGGTGTACGTCAGTGATAAACGAGGCTTGGTTGAACCGACCCCCAGGGACCAATCCCCGCAGAGCGCTCACCTGTCGCCAGGTAACCATCACCGTGGCGAACTTGTCACAATGCCAACCTATTGCTCAGGCAAAAACCTGTCGCCATGGTAAAACTGTCACTGCTGGGGCCTCATCTGTGACTAATCCACTATATCCTTTACTTTTCTGCTTCTCTCTGCCATGTTTGAATCTGAAATCATCTGTATGCATGCGTATCTGAAAACATCGATCTCGCTGTGTCTTCCTGCAGTGGCTACATATGTGAGCAGATGTTTGTCCCGTTATTGATTCATTTGCTTTGTATTTTGACTTTTAAATGTTCCTGTGTGTTTCTGCAGTCTGTTTAATTTGTTTAAATCAGGATTTACGTCTGGGTTTGGGTGATGCAGTATAGTGTTGGGCGATATGCTCATCGTCCTATTGTCAGCCTGTGAGATCGTGATACACGATATTATCATGCTAATTTAATTACTTCGTTGCATAATTTGTATTTAACATGATGATAATTTAAATAAAACATTATAAGTTACTAAATCTAATGCTTAAATTTCCTCAGTTATTTAAACAGCAGCTACAGAATATGAGCAACGAACATTTACATTATCAAAGAACATCATCACTGTTTATGCACTTTAATAAACACTCCTGTTATAATGAGTGAAGCTATCTACACCGTATGATGAGTAAATCTCTTATACTAACATCGCACGTACATATGTACTTTGTTGTTTATGATGAGAGAATTTGCGAGTGAGCAGAATCAGTCGGCGAGCACCTCTGATTGGTCATTGCATTCATAAACTCAATGGAATCGTGTATGATTGGTTATAATGCGCATCAGTGTAAAAACACGTAAAAAGAATTATGATGGAAAAAATAAGCCCTAATATTAATTAGATAAAAATATTAGCCTGATAATAATAATAAAAAATAATATTAATAATATTGTCTTGATATCGTAAAAGACATCAGCCGCAGGCGATATCTCTGACTATTGTCGATACAAGATAGTATAATCTATTGGCACAACCCTAAAGTTGTGCCACATATATATATATGTGCCACATATATGTATGTGTGTGTGGCATATATATGTTCAAAAGCTGTATGACTTTTTCTTCTGTTGAACACAAAAGAAGATATTTTACAGTTAAGTTTTCAAAGTTGACATTTTCAGATTCAAAATTAAAAAATTAATAATTCTGAAAATATATTTTGAATGTATAAAAAAAAAATACATTTTCATATATTAAAGTGTCTAAGACATTTTTGAGTAATGACTGAAGTGAATAATTTTGAATCAGTTAATTTTAAAATTTTAATTGATTCGTTGAAATGCAAAGTTTTACCTGATTCATTGGAATGAACTCACCAACTTCAGTGCCATTTTTGTTGAAGTTTGATTCAGAGAATGTATTAACTTCTGTTTGAACACTCTGAAGTCTTTCTTAGTGCTCTCAAGCTGCACTACAAAGAAGGATTGTTATACTAGTCTAATGACCCAGTCTTAGGGAACTTAATGGCCAAATCATTGTGATATTCACAGTGTTGCGTAGTGTAATATTGCAAGCAAAATCATGGTGAATATATTGTGAGAATTTGATGCATCACCCAACCCTGCTTCTTAGTATCAGCCCGATGTCACATTGTGTGCATCATCTCATCTGGCACTTCCTGAATCTCCCACACTGAAGTGTATGGCTGTATTTCTTTCTCTCTACTAACCTAATCCATCCACATTTCCAGCGGTAGTCTTTCACCCCGAAAGAGAGATGGGAAGGGTAACTGAGGACGGAAGCAAGCAAAAAAAATGAAATAGACCTCAAGCCTAGAGGATCAATTTTTAATTTGGCCGATGTGAGCGTGCGTGTGTGAGTGTTTGTGTGTTCGGCCGCTCGGCTTTTGTCGTAGGAGATTTGGCGGAGGCTCAATTGACTGACTCCTGCTCAGGGTCTTACCCTTCCATAAAGCAAGATGCCGCACATCCATTTCAGATTTCTTTTTAGAACTTTCCATTGAAAACAAAGATAGCGGATGTTCAACAGCATTACCAGAAAGCACATCACATGCCGCCTATCATACGCAGAGGAACACGAGCAAATGAGAGCGCGAGATGAAAGCAAGCGAGAGGAGAAGGGTCAGAGCTCTCGCCTGCTGTTTGAGCCGAGCTGATGATAACATGATGGTTATTCTAATGTGTTCTGTGCTCTCATAATTGCCTCTTTTCTCTCAGTGCAGATTGAAAGCACTTCACCTCTAGAGCGGAGAGCAGTAAACGCCATTTGAGTGGCCTCTCAGAAATCCTTGGAGAAGTGCGCGCACACACGTGCACGTAAATGTACCCGCACACCTTCATTCGCACAATAAATAGCTGTGCTGAAGGCGCGAAGCAACTTTCATTTCCACTGTGTGTGTGTGTTTGCCCGCGAGTCTGCTCTCGCACCCTTGGTGTGCCGCCACGCTGAGTGACACATGTTCTCCTGCCCAGCAGGTGATAGACGAAGAAAGAGAGCATGAGGAGAGGCAGAAAAGAGAGGGAAGGTAATGTCATATTAATAAACATTATGATTGGCTGGATCATTTTGGGGATAAAAATTGGAGCCCCTCGTGTGTCTATTCTTCTCTGTCTCTTTACCTGGAGTCGTCTCCCTGGTTAGCACAGCAGCAGGTGATCTGGGGATGTCAGAATTCAGTGGGAGGTGAAGTGGTGACCTTTTATTATTATAATTTATTTGAAAACAGTTTTTACATACAAATGCTTCAGTTTGACATACCAGCTTCCTTTCCCGGGTGAATTCAAAGCACACATACAGCAGTGGTGGTTGCTTTAAAGCAGGCATCCTCAAATCTGGACCACTCCTGCAGAGTTTAGCTCTAACCCTAATCAAACATACCTGGACATGCTAATCAGAGTCTTCAAGATCATTAGAAAATCACAGGTAGGTGAGTTTGATCAGGGTTGGAGCTAAACTCTGCAGCAGATTGGACCTCCGGGGAAAGATTTGAAGAACCCTGCTTTAAAGGGATAGTTCACCCAAAAATGTAAATTCTGTCATCGGTTACTCACCCTCATGTCATTCCAAACCTGTATGACTTTATTCTGTGGGAAAAAATAATATATTTTGAAACATAGTAAGTCGTAGAGGTTAGGAATGACATGGGGGGCGAGTAACCGATGACAGAATTTAAATTTTTGGGTGAACTATCCCTTTCTAAATTCTATCTACTTTTATCTAATCTAATCTAATTTTATTTTATTTTTGTTTGTTTTTGTTTTAATGACATGGCATGAAAAAGTATTATATTTATTATAATTATTATAATTGTGAAAGTATTTAAAAAAATATACATTTTTTTTTTAATTATCTCAAGCAGATGGAAGATGTGCTTGTTATATGACCTTTATCTACATAGAAAATTTCTCCCTGTGGGTGTTACCAAGAAATTGAATTGCCTTAAAGAGACTTTGGTTATAGCCCTGACACATTTCAAGACTATTTTTGTCCCTCTAAACAAGTCAGACATTACTAACTAGTATAATAATGTTCCTCAATCATAACCAGCACTGGTAGAGGGTTATAATCACACAGGGCCTCAGAGAGTACCCGCACTGGTGTGTTTGCAGGTTTTTGTTGGTTTTAACTAGACTATAAATTACACTACGACACTGAAAGGGCCCGCCTGCCCTCTCAAAGTATCGTCAGGAGGGCTGAAGGTCTATAAAGCATGACGTTTAATAAATCCCCATTCCCTGGGTTTTCTGTAAACTGTTGACTCTCTTCTCACAACTTTCAACCTTACTGAACAACATTTGTGTGAGAGCGAATGTTTGAAGCGTTTACTCTCTGTGACCTGAACCTCCATGGTGTCCCTGGCCTCCTGGACCCCGTCTTAAAAAAACAAAGATGAATAAAACAACTTGTGGCCCCATGAAAAATACATGACAGGGTAAAGCTGATCTGAGGGGGCTGCGTCATAAGGTTAAAGATTCATTCATCCTTCCACAATCCAAATCCATTATGGATGAGCCCACTATGCAGAGCGTTTTGTACAGAGAATAAGGGCCGTTTCTAAGTCTGTGTGTGTTGGAGGAAAAAGACTGGGTTGCTCTGTGTGGGTGGTGGTGTGAGTGAATGTATAGATCTCCAGTCACTTCCTATTGTCTAAACATGTAGACAAAGACATTTCTGTTATCAGTACTGTCTAATTACAGCACAGTTAATCATCGCTTATTAGCGCTTCATCAATAAAAAGGATGTGTCCT
Source organism: Tor tambroides (assembly GCA_021397915.2). NCBI lineage: Eukaryota > Metazoa > Chordata > Actinopteri > Cypriniformes > Cyprinidae > Tor > Tor tambroides. The sequence continues at coordinate 58,123 of JAFVLL020000131.1, forward strand.
GACAGGACATTGACAGATATGCTTGAATGTGAACAGCTCATGTCTTTTGAAGTTTTGAGAAGTGTTTAACATTTAAACTGAAACTCATTAAAAATAATAGGGACTTTAATTCTCCTGTGTGTGAATTTCGGCGTTTCTGAATCTCTTAACCGCCTCTGCACTAGATTGAAAGAGATATTTCTCTGTTTTCCATTTCACTGGGTTTAACTGTGCAGAAGCGTAGAAATATTTTTATCAGTTCCTGTCATAGAGAATGTGCTGTTGAGATATAAGATGTAATGTTGTTGTTTCTGGCTTGTGTGTTTGTATTTTGCATCCATGGCTGAGCACCCTGTTCACATTGCTGATTTACTGCGCATACACGCAATGGGCATGTCCAGTTACAATGAAAAATGATTCGATCCACTCTGCTGCTTTGTTTTTATTCCACGAGCCCATGTGTATGTGCGCATCGGTGTATTTTTGTCTTCCTTCCTTTTTGGTGAAGAATAAAAAAAGATGTTCTTATAAGGATTTCAGGAAGTGGTGTGCACAGAAGCACAGCCAACTGGCTAGTGTTAGCATGCTCTCCATAATCATATTTCAGCTGAGATAAGATTATATTAGATGTTAATCGCATTATGTTATCAACTTTACAACATGCCACTGGCAGAGAATGCGTATATCTTAAATTTAGATGGCCAGAAGAAGTGTTGTTTGTGTTAAGTATGGACTTCCGCAGGCTGTGGCTTGTGGAAATTGTCACACTTGGGTCTTCTGTTAGCACATTTCATCAGAGATGCTTAATCTTTTTATCACTTTAAAAGGTCATAAATATGCCTGTCGTGTGTGTGTTGATGCATAAATATGTTGGAGAGTGAGAGAGGATGTGTGTGTGCAAGTGTTAAGATTTCTCAGAGGGGTAATTCACTAAGAATAAATAGCACTTGCTAATAATGATGTTTATTTGAATGTGCTGTTTACTTTGTTTTAGAGTTCACTTCAGAAATTATAAGGGTTGAAAATCAAGAACCACTGTAGTCTGACTCTTATGAACCAGTTCTTTTTTGTGAATCAAAAACAAATAGTGTAACCAATACAGTTGGAATCACAAACAAATAAACTGGTTGTTTTTAGTGAGTCGTGACTTTCGTTGTTTCCAACTCAAAATAAACCAAGAACTGTGAAGGTATGATCACATTTACAATTGTTTACCAAATTGTCATGGTTGAAACAAAGCAATTTCAATAGGAAAGCAAATTCCCCACACAAATTTTGCAACTGGTGCAAGTTGGTTGTGCATATGCCATGTTGACCAGCAGAAAGCTGTTGTCACACTATTGACAATGGACTTTTTTGCCCATGAAATTTCTCTAAAATTCTGAAATGTAACTGCCATTTAGTCAGTAGTGTCTAATGTTGTTTTGGACCTCATTGACTTTCATTATATGGACAAAAAATTGTTAAAATATAATATTGTCTGTTCTGAAGAAGAAAGAATCATGCTGGTTTGAAATGACTTGAGGGTAAGTAACTGGGCCCGGTTGCATGAAAGCCCTTAAGCTAAGAAATCCCTTAGTTATAAGGTTAAGGGAACCCTTAGTGAAACTTGGGTTGCAAGAAAAATCCTAAGGGTCAATTTAAGGAACCTTAAGGCTGTCATTAAGTATTCCACTTAATTATCTAAGCGTTCCCTTAAGCGTTGCTACAAAGTCCTTAGTAACTATTTCACCTTGATAAATTTAAGGGACCAAAACAGCTCCCTTAAATCATCTTAATCTCAGTATTTTTAAGATTTTTAAGCTCAAATGCAAGATTTAAGACATTTTTAAGACCTGCACAAATAAAAAATCATAATAAGCATAGTAGGGCAATGACTATGGTAACATATTAAACTGTAAAATGACTGTAAAATGCATGACTTACAGGTTTTCACTTAACAAAAAAATTATATATTTGTTTAAGATTTTGTTTAAGATATTATTGATTAATATTTGTTTCCGTCCATGGTCAGCAGGAGGCGCTTTCACTTTAGAAACAAAGCGGTTTCCTCGGTAACGACTGTACACAAAACAGCGCAGAAACGGGCAGCGCTTTTTTATTTGTTCGTGTTTTAGTTGGTTTGCATTTCGTTATGTTCTGTTTATTGTGAGATGTAGTAACTATAGCAACCGCGGCGCCCATTGCCGTATGTTGACAGGAACTACCGTGAAACGCTTAGTATAAACACTTAGGTAAGGGTGACAGTTAAGACGTTTGTTGCAACGCTCTTGAAGAAATCCCTTACCTCAGGGAATTTTTTCCCCTCAGGAATACCCCCAAGTCAAATTACTTAAGGACTTTCATGCAACCGGGCCCTGGTACTTACATTTATTTTGATTTTTGGATGAACGTCCATTGATTGGATTGAAGTCTGTGTGTAAACTTTTTGAATGTCTTTTATCAATGTCTGATTTGTTTGGGGGGCCAAGCTTATAGCTTTTGATTGATTTTGCGTAATTTAATGAAACTGGTCTTGATAGATTCCCTGGATCATCCCCAGAACTCCAATTATGCCGTATTTGGTCGAACTTGCAGTCTGCCATTTTGAGTTTCTTTGAAACCTACTTTTTCGAACTCCTCCTATACTGTTGGTCTGATTTTCACCAAAATCTGCTCAGATCATCTTCAGACCATGCTGGCAAAAAGTTATCGAAAGCCAAAATGTTTTTGAATAATGCATCAATGAAATTGTTGGCATGATACCAAGCTGATTCTGAGGCTGCAACACTTTGGCACATTTTACACCAAACTTTTGTGTGTTATTAGCTGTTTCCATCACTGTTTTTATGCACATTTTGAAGCATCGCATTAGAAACGAATGATAGAAACACCAAATTTTGAAAAAAAAAAAAAGCCTTAATTTACAAAAAACACTTGAGGTGGTTTTTGACTTGTGCGAAAAAGGCTTAATGCAAATAATGGGAGATGGAAATGCATTTTGCGAATAAATTCCTCCATGCACATCAATAAAGTCATGTCACTTTGCGCTATGGTACGGCATAACCTGACTAACCAGCGGACGGATATTGTTTCACGGCATCTGAAATGTTGTTATGGTTATTCTTAAATGCCCAAGCAAAGTCTGTCGTCGAAGTATTTCTGTATAATTGCCTCCCAGAACTGTTAAACGACTGCGTTCCCAAACAGCAGGCATCCACCTCTGAAAGCAATGACCACATTTATTGTATTTCGTCTGCTCGCTCTGAGGTGCAAGTAATTTATTATATATGAAAATTGTTATATTCGGTGGCTCCTCCTACTTTTCTTAGTGAGATTTAGTGCCAGTTTGTGACTATTTTGTTCTCTTTGACTCGTTAGATGGAAACAGTGCTTATTCACAAATGTTTAATGCGATATTCCAATTCTGCACATAAATTAAATTAGCAACTTTGGATGGAAATCTAGCTGTTGTCATTTTACACTGACCACACTATAATAATTTGATAACAGCGCCGCCTATTGGTCAAAAGTAATAAACAATTATATTGTATTACTAGTGATTTTTCAGTATTTCGACTATAATAATCTAAAAATGTCTTTAGCCACTCATTGTTGCAGTTGGTCTGATGCTCCCAGCCATGCTGGCATTACCCATTGTTCCTTTCCTGTGCTTGGCCCCTTAATTGCTGCTTGCAGCTGTATTTTGATATGCTTTCTTAAAATCTGAAATGATCTTATCATTTGGCAATAGACCTCTTAGGGCAATAAGTGAAATAAGAATAATGCTGGAAACCACATGCTAATGTGGTGCAAGTGTTGGGTGAATTTGCCCCAGAATCTTTCACACTATATAGGTCATAATTTATCTTGCTGACCAAAATAAGAAAGCTCAACTAAACACATTTGCTTGCACATGCTGGCTTTTTCTCCTGTTTTACACAACATTAATTAACCTTAAATAATAGGCCTAGTTAAAGACTAAGTGCTAGGCTGACCTGTGCCTTCGGGAGAGATGCTGCATGTGCATGCAGGGGTCTGACTGCGTTATTTCGGTCTGCTCCCAGGGGAACCAAAGCCACAAATGGGCCGGTACTTGTCCATCCATCACTTCAAGAGTGAATACTGACATCAGTGGTATTTACATATCTAAATGCCAGCCTCCAGATATAGAACCAGTAATTAGCGAGCATTCTTTAGTAACACAACACCTTTTCCACACCATGGAATGAGTGTGGACTATGTAAAAATCAAGAAAATTGCCCAGCATACCGTTAACCAGAGTTTATAAATTGTCACTTCCATCTCATAAAATATCTGTTAGATAGTTTCATGTGTTAACAACACATTAAGAAATAATTGGTGCATAGGAGTTTTGTCATTTTGAAACAAAGAACAATCTAAAAAAAAAACAATCTAAAATTTTTAGAATGTCCTGGTATGGTGTAGCATCAAAGCCAATAATTAAAACCCAATGTAAGTTCCATGAATTGGTCCAAGGACGGTATCCAATAGTGGATGAAGGTTTCCTGCGTGTTCGGCCTTTCAGCGCGCAAAGTTATTAAATTTACGTTCAATTCTACTCTGACTCCATTTTATAACCTAATCTGACTCCATTTTATTATGACCTCGCATTTGGGTTGAAATACCAATTGGTTGTTTGTTCATTTCTAATTATTATTATTATTATTGTTGTTATTCTGACATTTGATTATTCTATTTCGCTCTTTAATCTCTTGAATCTCATTAATCTTATTCCCATAACACTTTGAGTCTCGTACCGGCCGGTATACGGATCTCATATTCACAAACTCGTCAGTCTTGGTCATTAGACAGAGGCAATTGACTAATATTCTAGATGGCTCGTGCAATACTTATCTTCATTCTAGAATACTTTTAATAGTCCCCATAGATCTGTAAACACTTAATTAAGGTAAGACTATATCTAACCAGAGGTCATGACCGTTAGAACCAAGTTGACCAACTTAACCTTTCTTCTAAGTAACTTTATATAATCATGCCGTGACTTCTCACGTACACTTAGTTAGAATAATTTTACAATAATCAGAGGTTGAGGCTGACCTGAATTTAGGTTGGTCAACAACACAAGGTTGTTCTAAACGGAAAAACCAAATAGCCTCTACAATCTAAGTATACATGACTAATGCCAATGTGTTAGCCAGAGCTCTAAAACATCATTTTAATCTGTTACTAACCTGAGCGTAGATTTGCAGTGTTGTAGACTTAATTAACTAGAGTCAATCTCAGAGTAAGTCATAATAAATTGTTACATTTGAATTTATTCTTAGTCAGGTAAATATGTATTATGTCAATTACAAAGCCAGTTCAAAGATATTGAATCAATGCAAGACATGAAAATCTCAAAGATGAATCTAAGAGTAAGATACCTGACTTGAGAAAAATACATGGTATGAAGTGTGTGAACACACTTCTTACCACAGGCTCATTCCGTCTACAGAAGGCCCCGATCCTCTTGCAACATTTCCTTAAGTACTTCAGACCTAGACAGACATCCCCCGAAATGGAGACAGGAACTAACAATTTGAGTTTGCATTGCGTCTTTTGGGACCTTTTGGTAATTTGCATGAAAAGACACTGGGAAGCGGCACACGGTGAGTTAAATATCTCTAAACTCTTAGGATCTGTATCACCTTTTAGTTTACTTCTTGTAAGAATGAGACCATTGTACCAGACACACAGAGACAATTCAAATGATACCAAACATGACTGTGAATATCACTTGCATTCATGTAGAACATTATATTATACTATTGACCATTCTGAGTGAGCTGAGTGAAGGGAAGGATGGGTGAGGGGAAGGAAGGGGATGAGAAGGAACTAATGCATAGGTGAGAGAGACGTTTTCCTGCATTTTCTCTCATTGAGATATAGAAACAGATGTCTGTATTTGAATACACTTTGTGTGTATTGTCCGTCTCAGAAGATCAAAGTATCTGAGGTTCTGTAATTCTTAAACACATAAATCATATTCTGTTATCATTTACTCACCCTTATGTCATTCCAAACCTGTATGACATTCATTCTTCTGCATGTGAAAACAAAAGAAGATATTTGGAAAAATGGCTCAGACCTTTTTCAAAATGGACTGTCATTGTATGAACAAAAACAGTTGAAACATTCTTCAAAATATCTTCCTTTTGGTTCCAAAGAAGAAAGAATATTTTATTTTATTTTATTTCACCTGTTTTCACTGGTATTGGACTGCAAAAAATGTTTATTAGAAGTTACAACATTTTATGCTTATTTGTTACACAAGTAATACTCTGTTAAAAATAAACAAAAAAAAAACATGTTGCTTTTTGTCGCCGCGATTCACATCAGAGTTCCAGTTAATCAAACAGAATTAGGACAAACCTTAATCAACTTAACACATAATTATCTGTTTTCCTGTGTTTCCATCATTCCGTTTCATTTTGGGTTTGTTTGTTCTAGCGAGGAAGGCAAAAGCTGTTTAAATTTGTTTTGAATTCATAATATGTCAATTTGACTGAAGCACGGATAGACTTGTCTCTAGAGACAACATTATTTTCTAGTACAGTTTCTTTCTATTTTTTTATTTAAATCTGCCTAGATGCAATCAGGCTATTTTAGTATGACATTTGTGTAATATATTTGCCTAGATTAGATTGGTTAGTGGAGAACCAACAGGAGAGAGAGAAGAGAAAGGAGGCAAACTTTGCAGAATATCAAGTGCAGTCCTTTCTCGATGTTACTGTTGTGGTGTATGTGTTTCCTCATAGGGTCATTCCACAGACGTGCAAGCAGGCCTGTCAAGGGACTCAAAAAGGTGTCAGTTTGTTTACTGAAAAATTGAAGGTAACGTTAGGACTTGGTGGTAGTTGGAATTTCTGATTTGATCTATGGCATGGTTGAAGAATACAGATGTATATTTGAGAGCCTCAACCAGTGGTGTATACAAATGTCCATCTAAAGGAAATTACAGATCTTCTCTGTGTGTCACTGTGGAGACAGCTTTTACTGCTTCAGTTGCAGCAGAAGTCTTCCTTCCTAATACCCTCTTTCTAGAAGACAATCTTATCCTCTTTTGTATCTTTGCTCCTTTGCACATTTAAGTCTTTCTTTTTTCCATCTTTTTATATGACTTTGAATTAGGGTTAAGACTTGACTGGCTGTCTGACATCTGAAATTATCTGTCTGTGTAAGTTGAATTCAAAGCATTATTCTAATCATTCAAATGGCTAACATTTTAAAAAGCAGTCTTCATGGTTGAGTGGTTGGGATGTTCAGTCTCAAATCTGGAGATTGCTGGTCTTGACCTATTCTGATTTCTTTCTCCCTTATTATCTCTTCTCAAAGTCTGATTCTGACTTCACAAATGGGCAAAAGTGGCTCTTACATTCTTCCTAGCTGCTATAATCCAATGCAGCAGTAATCTGTGAATTTTTTATTTTTTTTTCTCCCTGTTTTCATTATAGCACATTCAAGCGGAGGTGAGTTCAGTGCAGATTTTATGAAGTATAATTTTTAATATTTCAGTTCATTTATTTTAGTTTAAGTGTTTGTATATTTTGTATTTTTTATTCTTTACAAAAAAGTTATTCGGTTTATAATTACCCACTTTTGCTAGCAGAACGCATCTAACACTATCACAAATAATTTTACAATTAGTCCCTAATGTTTCCTTGATGACATTTAAATTAGCAGAATTCTCAATAACATTATAGTTAATTTTGCAATGAAGTTAAGTATGCAATTAACTGGCCCAATAGGGCAAGTGACGGTTGTGTTAACTGGCCCAGGCCGAAACCCTTTCATACTGGCCCGGGGCCATTGGGCCTTCCTTATTGTTGAGCACTGGTTTATGCTGCACAAGCTTGCAAACATAAACTTATAGTGGAATTTTCAATCATGTGTGTTGCTATAGCTAGAGGGTTCATATGCTGTCACAGGGTTTGCTGGATGGCTTATAGAAAAGTATTAAATCATAAAAATGAAGGAACGGTATTCTCCTCTTCAGCTTATCAGTCCTCTCTAAAAGCTTGCCTGCTTTTACTGGCAGCCGGGAAACATTTTCACATACTTATGAGCATTAAAACTACCAGAGAATGTGTGCTGCATGATAACACATTATTATTGTTTATGCCACAATTTATTACATGAAGCATGGCTGTGAATCATAAACAAGCAGAAAGAAGAGGGCATGAAAATAAATAAGTGACCACATTGAGACACATGGACTGAAGCAATGAAAAATGTATGCATGCTTTATGTATTCTTTTAAAATATATATATATATGTATATGTGTATATATATATATATATATATATATATATATATATATATGTATGTATGTATGTATGTATGCGTGTGTATATATATATATATATATATATATATATATATATATATATATTACATTAAAAAGTGTCTAAACACTATTGTTCAAGTTTGTGTTTGGGATTTTTTTTTTTTTTTTTTTTAAATCTCATGCATGTGAAATATTATCAGAATTCAAAATAACTGTTTTCTGTTTTAATATATCTTAAAATGTTATCTGAATTTTCTGCAGCCATTACTCCAGTTTTCAGTTCTTCAGTCACATGATCCTTCAGAATTCATTTTAATATGCTGATTTGGTGCTCAAGAAACACATTGTTGTTGTTGTAGAAATCTTTTGTAATATTATTGATTGGACACAGAATCTTGTGTAATATTACATTGCTGTTACAATTTAATTCATCCCTGCTAATCAGTCTATTTGAAAATCTGTTATCTATTTGAAAGTTTTTTTTTTTTTTTTTTTTTTTTTTTTTTTTGTAGGGCAGCAGATGGGACTTGAGCACAGCACTGACAAAACATTAGCAATCAATCCCTTGTGATTATTGCATCTTCTAATGGTTTACATTCTCGATTGGGATTGAATTCAGCACGAAGTAAAATAACACTCCACCAATGAAGTCTTAATCACCAGGGAAACAAAGCCAGCTCATTCAGTTTGGGAAAATTCTGTAATCAGAGGCAGAAAATCTCAGGAAGAACCCGTAATCTTTCCTAAAGATGAGATTATCAAGGAGTCGTCGCCACCTGACATCCGAGCAGATGTGCGCTCCGCGTTGCCAGCAGGGAAGAATATGCCATTGCTCAGTGTTGACTGATGATAGCGTTGAGAGGAGGTTAATTGTCTGTCAGCGTGTTTATAGAGGATCAAAGTAGCAACATTAGTGCCATTCAACGCTCTTCTCAAAAGGATTATTACGTGTATCACGATGTTCTCTCCACTCGAATCGGCACAAGTGTACGTGATTGGCTGCACTTTTAGAGTTTATATCATCCACTACAGATCCATCCAGGACTGGTTTTTGAGTTTCAATTTGTTTTTGAATTTTCAATTTGTGTTCGCCTGCTTTCAACTTAATTATTTTCTTTCATCGCTGACCCTCTATGGTGGTTCTCTTATGAAAAAAGAAGTCTTGTTAACACTCTAACATGACTTGTATCACTGAATCAGATTTTTGATGCGATCCACTGAAACAAACAGTTCAAAAGGATTGATTTGCAGGAATCCGTCAGATGTCTTAGCACTACAGGGACCCGAGAACTGTGTTTCACATATGCATTATTAAAAACAACTCTCAGACTGTCCGCTCCTGCAGACAGCTCTTAGGAATACTGCCCGCTCACGCTTACAAATCAGAAATTTAGCCTGGCGCCTCAGCAAATCTAATCTCATCCTGAGGGATGTAGAACTTTGTCATAGAATATTGTATTCTTTTTGTTGCTCACTCGCTGTCTCATCTGTAAAATGTTACATTTGCTGGGCTTTCCCTGTTTATTATGAATTATCAGTCTCCATACCATTCTCTCAAATCATGATGTGATTATTGCTGCAGTCTTCATACTGCTCCACGGTTGTCATACAGCAGTGTGCACGTAGCAGGTTAATGATCTATTAATGTTAATGAGCAATTGTTCAAAACAAAGTTGTTGAAAAACACTTTGGCTGAAGGTTAAAATAAATACATCATCTTTCACCTGCTTTGGAATGCATTCATATATTTGATTAAAGTGGCATTCATTTAGCAAAACAGGTGTAAAAAGAAAAAAAATGTATTAAAACTAGCTAAAACATTAGAATGGCTTAGAGAAATAGAAATGTTTTTCAAACTTTCAGAAACATCTTGTAGACCTAAAGAAAAGTAAGTACATGTTGTGCTCCCAACAAAATAGGTCTGGATGGTTCTCATGCCTTATTAGATTTTGCAATAGAGTGAAGTATCAACATTTGGTAAGAATCACAACAACCTGGAAATCAGTTCATTTCTGCTTATAGACTGAAGTGGCTATTTACTTTCAGAGATACAAATATTCTAACAAATTAAAAAGTTTGGAGTCAGTAAGTTTTGTTGTTGTTGTTGTATGCATGTATACTTTTGTATAAAATACACTAAATGTATACTATATTTAGTGAGGCATTAAATTAAAAAGTTACATTACAATAGATGAAATAAATCCCCTTTTAAAATGAAAGAATTCATTTCCCAAAAGAAATAATTGTAGAGCACCAGATCTGTGTGTGTATGTGTATATGTACATTTTATATATGCATATATACAGTTGTGCTCAAAATTATTCACACCCTTGGTAAATTCGATCAAAGAAGGCTCTGAAAATAAATCTGTATCATTAATCCTTCTGATCTTTTATTTTAAAAATGTACAAAAATCTAACCTTTTCATTGGAGAATAAGAATTTAAAATGGGAGGGAAATCTCATTATGAAATAAATGTTTTTCTCTAATACACATTGGCCACAATTAATCATACCCTTTTATTCAATACTTTTTGCAACCTCTATTTGCCAAGATAACAGCTCTGAGTTTTCTCCTATAATGCCTGAAGAGTTTGGAGAACATCTGATAAGAGATCAGAGACCATTCCTTCATGCAGAATCTCTCCAGATCCTTCAGATTTCCAGCTCCATGTTGGTGCTTCTCCTCTTCAGTTCACCCCAGTCATTTTCTATAGGGTTCAGGTCAGGGGACTGGGTTGGCCATGGCAAAAGCTTCATTTTGTGCTCAGTGACCCATTTTTGTTTTGATTTAGATGTTTGTTTGTGGATCATTGTCCTGTTGGAAGATCCAACAATGGCCTATTATAAGATTTCTAGCATGGATTTTTTTTATTTATTTTTTTTTATCTGTTGGTATTTGATAGAATCTATGATGCCATGTATCTAAACAAGATGTCCAGGACCTCCAACAGAAATATAGGCCCACAACATCAAAAATACAGCAGTATATTTCATTGTACACATGGGGTACTTTTTTATCCCTGTGTGCACCAAACCCATCTTGAGTGTTTGCTGCTAAAAGGCTCATTTTTTAGTTTCATCTGACCATAGAAGTCAGTCCCGTTTGAAGTTCCAGTCATGTCTGACAACTGAATATGCTGGAGGTTGTTTTTGGATGAGAGCATTTTCTTTTCTTATTTTTTTTTCTTGAAACCCTCCCAAAAAACATGTGGTGATGTAGGGGCTGTTTGATATATTTTTTAAGGTTTTCTGACCCCAAGACTCAACTATTTTCTGCAGTTCTCCAGCTGTGATCCTTGGAGAGTCTTTGGCCACTCAAACTCTCCTCCTCAGCATGCATTAGGATGATATAGAAACACATCCTCTTCCAGGCAGATTTGTAATATTTTATGTTGACTGGAACCTCTTAATTATTGCCCTGATAGTGGAAATGGGAATTTTCACTGCTCTAGCTCTTTTCTTACAGCCACTTTCTAATTTGTGAAGCTCAGTTATCTTTTGCTGCACATCAGAACTATATTCTTTGGTTTTACTCATTATGATGGATGATTAAGGGAATTTGGCCTTTGTTTTCCCTCATATTTATAATCCTGTGCAACAGGAAGCCATGGCTGGATAATTTTATGTTCATAATCACCCTGGTGTGCTCAAAATTGTAAATATGAATGAGAATATACTTCAGAGATATTTTACTCGTAAGAATTTCTAGGGGTGTCAATAATTGTGTCCAACGTGTATTTGAGAATAACAATTTTTTTAGTTGTTCTAGTTCAATGAAAGGTTAGATTTTTGTGAATTTATTAAATAAAAGATCAAAAGGATTAACAATGCAGATTTATTTTCACAGCCTTCTTTGATCATATTTACCAAGGGTATGAATAATTTTGAGCACAACTGTATACACACACACACACACACACAATTTTTCTTTTTTTTTTTTTTTTTTTTTGGTATTTTATATATTTGTATTTTATTATTAAAGGTGCCTTTGGAGATCTCGGAAAATGCTAACTTTAGCCTGATAGCACCCACCCTCCCTGCAATCGCCGTCCAAAGCCACGCCCCCTGAACACACATACGCTCAAAGAGCAGAATACCAGAGACAACATTAAATTACTACAATAGGCTACATCAAAGGTCCAGTTCAAAGCAAGCATATATGTTCCATACAAAGGGCAATTAAAGTGTGCTAGACGTGAATTTAAATGGTATTTATTTACAGAGGTATATTATGTCACACTTCTCTAGTAAGTTTCATTCTTAAAAAGGAAGAGGTTACAGCGCAATCCGTGAATGAATGTTCCGAAGGAAGTAAACTTCAACGGATTTCCTGCTCAGGGAGTAGGGAGCAATGAACACTGTGTAGGGAATATGTCAATCGAACACAGTTCCGCACGAGCTCTCTTCAACGAGCTGGTTATCTGAATCGGGTAGTGTTAACTAAGCGAGACATGCAAAATATGCAGAGTGGGGAGCGAGGACTGCAATTGGGAACCGCTGGGCTACATCATGTGTCATTCACCGTGAGGAAAACTTTATAGCACAGTTAGTGAAAGTACGGCAATACCAGGAAGGAAGATCGGGTTGTTGATGTTTGTCTGCCATTCTCAGCTTGTCTGCAATAGCGCGTGAACGCTGATGACGTCATGTCTGCAAGAACAGGGTGCGCAGAGGTATGTAAATACATACGCTGACAGGTAGAGAGAAAATTAAAACGCTCGGACCGAGCGTTTTGATTGGGCGAACATTTCTTGGTCCTACACCTTCCACAGAATATATAAATACAGATAAATACATTTAGACCACTTAACTTAACGATTGCTATCAGGATGTGAAGAGACTTTCAACCAGAATAACAAATGTTTCTGAAGACAATCACCTATGATACCTTTAACTGTTCTACATTTTGTTTTTTTTTGTTTTTTGTTGTTGTTGTTCTTGATCTGTTTTAAATGATTGTTTCTAATTTTTTTTTTTTTTTTAACTCTATACCGATGGAAATTTAGGACGTTTTTTTTTTTTTCAGATTGTCCTGTTAATATGCTGAAAGTGGGTCAAAGACATTTAAATGTCCGCATCAAAAGAAATTTGTTGATTGAAGTGATTTTATCATTAAGATCACATTGAAGAAGTTTAAGTTGTAGCGAAGGTTTATCATTTAGCACTCTTGTCCTTCAAGCCCCCTCACCTCAGATTCGTGAATGGAGCAACACACACAGGCATTTAACTCATCAGCTGTGGGAACTCTGTCTGGGGGCACAGTGATGACATCACTCACTTATCTTCAGTCACCGACATCATGCTGAGATGATATCACTAAGAGGTTTTCGATCAGCACAGCTTCTCAGCGGGCAGTCGCTATGCCAACAGCGTTACCGGTCTGAGAAACATCTTAACGAGCAGATCTTAATTACGTTCAGACAGGCCCCACAGAGCCCGAGACACCTGCTGACCTCATAGAACAGGAAAGACTCTGTGTGTGTGTGTGTGTGTGTGAGTGAGGGAATGAATGAGTGTGTTCTCAGCATTAATGAGAGTTTAGTATTGTCTGGCTTCAATAACCTGCTGCCACATCTGCTACCTGACAACCTGTCCGTTGCTTTTGATGTGTGTGTGCATGTAGTTAACAAATGGTCAGAATGACTTCTGTGCTGTGAGTGAATGGGCAGTTACGTTAGCACCTGGTGATTGTTCTTTTATAAGCAGATCCATGTTGAGAACCCCTTTTGTTATGCTGCATTCCAGGATGTGGGATATTATATTAGACTCTGATGCTCAGATGACATAAAGAAATAAATGCCAATGCAATGATACCTTTGTAAGTGTTCGACTGTTCATAAAGAATTTTCCTAGTGACTGTGTGGATGAACAATGCTAGCATTTCTCTAGCATTTCTTTATCTTGTTTTTTTTTTTTTACTGTAACAACAGAATTCTCTGCATACTTGAGATTGGATCCCTTTTCTGGCATGTAAGAAAAAAATGTTTTAGTAAATCATAATTATGACATAAAAAGTGGATTTTTTTTAAAAAATTATGACTGTTAAGACTTCTTATGGCGTAATTGCCAATTGAACCTTTGCCGGGAGTTTGATTGACAGTTTGATCTGACCAATCATAATGCAGAATCTGCCATTTTGTCTGACAAATAAACCAGACAGGAGAGTAGAATAACGGTGGACTTGAACTTGAAAAATTGTGTGCATTGACTTCTTTCTGCAGTTGAAACAAGATACCTTCTGATGTTCATTCATGTTTATTTAATGCTGTAACTAGTAAAGAGGAAGAGATGTTCGGTTCACGTGCCGCTTGAACTGAGGCGCTACAGCTATCTGTCACGACACATTAAAGGGCCACAACGTGGTATTTATTGTTTTGAATTTAAAAAATGACGAAATTTGAAAGCTGAGACTTTGTTTCATACCAAAAGTATCCTGCTCTGTCTTGTCTGTCGGCGCATTGTCGGTGTTCTCTTTCCAGTTGTTGATGTACATCATCACAGCTAATTGTATTGCTTGATTTTTTTTATGTCACAGTTATGATTTAAGCATGATTTTGTTTCGTATCTCATATGAAATGGGCTTCCATACTGAAAAAAATAGCAACAAATTTTGACAGTGAAAGTTGTTTTTTCTACATTATTTCATTTGATCAAAAAATTAGCAAAAATTTTCCGAAATGATTGCACATTTTATGCCAAAATGTTTTTTTTTTCACCTTTCCCTTTCACATCTTATTTTAACCTTTTAAGCAAATGAAATTCATAAACTGTTTATTTCCCTCAGTTCCTCCATGCTCTACAAAATCAAGGTTGTAAATCTCCAAAGCAAGCTTCCAAATCAGAATTCTAACTTCAAGTGATGTTCTGTTGAAAAGTTGAACGTAACACAGCATTGTTAGGAATCAACCTGACACTTAAAAATACAGAGACCTGAACCGTTTCATCACGGGAGAGGCCTTCCTGTATTATTGATAAGTCAACAGAAAGAGAGAGCATGGGGTCAGTATAACATACTAATCCTCGTATCGATTTGTTTGGGACCTTGTACAGTGCGACTTCAGAGAGATGGACTGCATGGAGTGAGTAAACTTATTATGGAGTTTGTGTTGCTGAAGTTTTGAAAAATAGAGTAGAGTCTGTCTTTTTCTTCTGAATGTAGAGCTGTTGTACCATTTCAGTTGTGTGGCATCTGCAGGAACTTGGTTCACAAACCTCTATATCTGCAGCCTCCACCCTCTGTTCTGTCTTTAATTAAGTATCGTGCCCGAAGGCAAAGTCAGATATGTAGAATGTAGAAATAGGATTCCATAAGGATTATGTGTGATTACACCTGTGTGTGTAGAGCGATTCTTCGGCTTCTTTTCTTGCCCCGTCTGATTTAACGTCTGTACCCTGACCTTCACCGCTTGCAATCACTTCTTGAAAATCAATAGCGCTGCTGCTGCCGCTGCACTGACACACACCAAGAACAATCGCGTATTTGCGAGACGGAGAGAAAATGCCCAATCTCACCTTCAACTTTCTTAAACGTGTAGTAAAAAGCAATTTCATCTCTGTTAGAAGACAAGAAAAAGCATCGCTCCTCCCTCTGTGAGCTCTCCACACAAGATGATCTGTCAGAGCGCTTTTTCTTACGGAGCATGTCATCATATCCAGAGCTCGTTTAAAACACTCTCCGAGACGACAAGCACAATGCGGCCCGTAGCCCGCCGCTGTTCTCCTGACAGGCCGCCTCTGTGGCTCTGAAACAGACTGATGGGCCGGCATTGTTCTAAAGGTCATTTAGCAGAGCTGCGGTCTTCTCTGGCTAATGATGTCATAATGAGGGGCTGTGTGGGCCAGCGGTTAACAGAGTCAGACAATAGGCTTTTTCATTGCCAGGGTCAGCCTGGTGTGCCGCTAAAGAGAAGACCAAATTAAACTTAAGTGAGCAATTTAGAATATAGTCTCCTTTTGTGGCAGATCTATATTTTATGATGGTCTCTACTTCTTGGCCTTTATTCATTCTCTGTTATTACACTGAATGCACATTTGAACGTGAATCCACTGTATTTGCTTGTGATTTGAGCCTTTAGTCGCTCGTGCATGTCCTTTATAACAGTATCACTCGTGTTGTCTTGCATCAGTTACTGAGAATTTGTAATGCTCATATTTTTCAGCCTAATTAAGCCATTATTCCCATGTGTAAATCATTGCTTCTCTACAGGAGCTGTTTACCTCAATCGGATCAATAGCGCAGTTACTGTAAAGGCTTCAAAAATCAGAATCAATGCTGCCAACTTTCAACACTTAGCAGCCTGTTACATCATTAAACTCTTAATTACACACCATTTAATCCCAACGCTCTTCATTTTTGTGTAAATAAAAGCTTTCTCAGATCTGTTTTTTGCAAGTGTTGCATGCCATTAGAATTTAGAACAGCCTAGAATACATTTAGAATAGATTTGTTTTGATCATTAGCAATCATAGTTTCAATCTTTTCAAATAATTCTTTTAAGTGAGTTCTAAAACTTTCCAAACTTTTGATTTGTGGCATCTTGTCCTCATTTTTATGGACTTTTAAAGCAACTAAGCATTTTGTGTGTGTGTTCTGTTGTATATGGTTTATGAGGACAAAATGTGTATAATGACATGGGTACTACAATGTAGACGTGGTTTATGAGGACACTTCCTGTGTCCCCGTAAACCAAATTACTTAAACATAATAACATTGTTTTTTTTGAAATTCAAAAAGTGTGTGTGTGTGTGTGTACCTACTTAACCATATTTTGGGGACAAATTTGTACCCAAAAGTGAGCTAAACCTGACAAAATTCCTCCCTTTGGGGACGGAAGGTGTGTGTGTGCTGTTTTAGGCTGGGTTTACAGGAAATAGATTATACTATAATAATAGACAGCTGTGGAAAAGAATATATTCATTTGGCATCTCAAAACATTAATTTTTCATGGTGGTCTATGATATTATGGTGAGTAAATAATAACAGAATTTAGTACTTTTAATCCTTTATAAATCGCTTAATGACCTAGGACCTAAATACATTGCAGATACTGTATGCTCACTGAATATAAACCCAACAGACCACTCAGATCATTAGGATCAAGTCAATTAGAAATACCAAGGGTTCACACAAAACAAGGGGAGTCCGCTTTTAGCTACTATGCCGCCCACAGTTGGAACCAGCTTCCAGAAGAGATCAGATGTGCTAAAACATTAGCCACATTTAAATCCAGACTCAAAACTCATCTGTTTAGCTGTGCATTTACTGAATGAGCACTGTACTACGTCCGAACTGACTGCACTGTATTTTATGTATAATCATTTTCTATTCTGTTCTTAACTGTTTTAATTCATTTTAAATCAATTTTTAAATCTTTTTAAAAGTTTTTAAATTCCTTATTTTTATTGTTGTGATTATTTTTTTTTTATGATTATTTTACTTTCTTTTATGTAAAGCATTTTGAATTACCATTGTGTATGAAATGTGCTATATAAATAAACTTGCCTTGCCTTTATTTGCAAAGTAGTCTATTGGACATGCAGTGTTTTTGTGCATGTTTTAACACAATGGGATTAAATTAGTTTTATAATTAAAACTTGAACTCACAATAACTCAGCACTTAAATGAACTAACAATTTATTCATTTATTGAGGTAATTGTATTTTACTATAGTTTGGTAAAAATTTCAGCAGCTGAATATTGGAGGAAAATGTCAAATATCTGCTTTGTCTGTGGGTAAAAAATGCTTAAGGTGCTTAAACTTGGTCAGACTCAAAACAAGATTAGGTCAGCACTAGGTCTCATTTAGAGAGACTTGTTGACCAAACGGCGCTGAACAAGACTCAAAACTCATTTTTTGGCAAATAGGAAAGGTCACTGAATGAATTTGAAGGACAATTTTCTTGTGAATGGGTTCAAAAGATTTGATTCAAAATATAATTGCTTTAAATGCATCTTCAGAGACATTGTCATGCCTACAATAGAATCTTTTACACAGCTGGGATACTTTCATTTCATTAGACCATTTTCCTTTGAGAGTGATGGAATTTTAAATATATTCTCTAGAATTGCAAAACTTCATGGTGCATCCTGGGATGCTTCATACTGAATCCTGAGTGTGAAAGTTTGACAAAACGTAATTTAACAGATTTGTGGTTTATGACTAAGCTCTTGGTAATGTTTGAATATCATCACAAGTAACTCTATAAACCTGAAGTTCTTCATGTATGTCTTATTTTAAAAGAGCAGTATGTGTGCAGGCAAATTTATACATTTACTTAAAGTAAATATAGCTTATAGTGTAGATGACTTGACCATCCATATAATATGTATATGCAGTATGTATGCAAAGTGTGTGTGTGTGTGTGTGTGTGTATATATAATAAATAAATATGGTAAAGTATTAGCACATCTAGTGAGGCTAAACACAAATAGATGTGCAATTTGGCATACAAAGAGAGACAGGCAAATAGGAAAGGAAAAAATGATTGGAGTTACGAGGAGGCATAAGCAGGGGTTGAAAGAAAAAATAATCACTTTTCAATGAACAGGCCTCCTCCTGAGTGTGAACATATTAATATTAATGACTGCATTCCTCTGATTCCAGGCTCACTCAGACAACGCCTTTATTTGACCTGACAATTACAGCCCTACAAATACAATAGGGTTATTCAACATTTCCCTTTCACGGCTGTTCATATTCAGGCCAACAAAAGAGGAGTTCAGAGAAAAAGGTATTTATAAGAATTTAGGATAATTCTCTGTGAAAGGATGTCGTTCTTTACCCATATGACATACTTTCTTCACTAGATCAAAAACACAGATGTTCGACACAAAATGCTCTTTTTCATACAATGCAAGTTAACCACAGGCTATCAAACTTCAAAAATAAAGAGCACTACGGTGTACATCATGCATTAGTCCATACAACATGTGTGCTGTATTTCAAGTCTTTTGAAGCCAAACGACAGCTTTGTTTGTGGATAAGGCCAAGTCATTTTATTCACTGAAAATCTTTCTCACTGCTGTACCTCTCAAATGTCAAGACTGTTTCGGAAAATGCCAAGATCTGATCTACAAAAAAATGAGAACCAGTTCTTTTTAATGAATCAAAAACATGTGGTGCAACAAATGTAGAGTGCTTTCTAGGATGGCTTCAAGGCCTGAGTCCTTCTCAGCATTAAACGCTAGAATGAGACGGTCCAGTATGTGAGCATGGCTACATCAGAAATGTTTTACCTCCATGGACATGACACGAAAATACTGTTATAACAATAGTTTGATGAATATCTAATATTTCTGTTAATGCAGTGCAGGTAAAGCCAACCATCTTTGGTCTCCCTGTGGTTTACATTGTGCACAGTTTAGCATTATGTGATTCATTTACAACCAAACACAAGAAAACATAATGCCTTTACCTCAAAAATATTTGATGAAATTGAACAAGCTCAGTGTCAATTTATTTTCAGTTAACTAATTTTATTGTGAATTGGAATCTATGCAAAGGATTGTGAGCGATTGAAGGATGCAAAGGATACAAAGACTGTCTACTGAGGATCCTTAAAATTTAGACGTCCTTCAATGGAGCTGTATGATGTGGCAGCCTAGATATGGAGCCTTACAAGGATGCATCCTTCCATTTGAGAAGCACCTTTAGTCTGGTTTATAAAAAGGAACTCTTTTGAACCCGTCCTTTGAATGAATCCAAACTAGACTAAATCATAAGTTACCATTTGAATTAGTCTGAATACTGTGAATCAACATTGTTATCATTACTTCCAGGAGGCTATAATATGTTTCGGAATTGGTAGATAACTTATATGTACCGAAATTAATTAGAATCAGATCTGAATTGTGTCAAATCAGGAAATCCATAACCAGCCCTAAACACAAAAATATAATATGGCTTCAGAAGATTTGAAATATATCTCAAGAGTCATGTGAACCACTTATGGTCCTTGTTGCCACTTTTAAAGCTTGACAATACTTAGTCTCTGTTCACTTTCGCTGTATGCAAACAAAACTCATTCTTTTAGTCCCTTTAAAGCTTTTCACATTATGTAGATGTAATCAAACAGTATTATTTTTCCACAGTTGCATCAGACATTCATTTTCTTTTAAAACTCTCTTGAGCATCTTCATCAGATAGACCACATTGACATAGACACTGCCAGCGGCTGTACACCTCCACAGGGGCTCGGGTGCGTTACCAACTCCTGGTCCGCCAGCTGCTGTCAACAGTCCGTAATCATGTATGTATCTAAGAAGCGTTCAAGCAGATTTATGCATTCAATTTGAACTTCTTAAATGGAGAATCCCATGTACCCCATAGCAGTTTTCCTCCGGGCCGAGCATTTGACTTTATCCGTCCCTTTTATCTGTTGCTGAGAGCTTCGAGCCTGCATTGGGGAGTGATATGCGGCTAAGGAGAGAGAGAGAGAACATGAGCATCAATCCCTAAAGTAATTATCTCAGCTCCTCCTCATTCCAAAAGGCTAAATATAAGTGAAGTTTTTAGCTCCCAGTGGCCGCCATGTTGCCTTTGATAAACGGTACGACTATAAAATTCGGGTGCGAAAGCGAGTGTGTGTGTGTGTATTCTACGTTCACACAGCCTGGCTAGGAGTATAAATTCTTCTGCACGCAGTCTGTCTTTCTGCCATGCACAGTCGCTCGCACGCACACACAAAAGCAGATACAGATAGGCGAGCGAGTGTGGTTGTGCTAGATTGGAATTGTCAGAGGTGTCACATTAAATGTGCTATTATTAAGTCCAGGCTGAATTTTATGGCCTTGCAGGATCGTAAATTGGTTGGTCAGTCCCTTAAATTACGTATCCATTGAGCGATGTGCTCTATCCGTCCTCACTTTTTTCCTGCTTTCTCTTTCTCGCTTTCTCTCTCTTTCGCCCCCTCCCTTTCAGCGCGTACACATACGAGAGCTTGATCTTGACTCTGTGGCCCTGGTTGAAATGGAGGGCGTGAGTGTGACGGGACGAGAGGAGAGCGGGATGCTGAGAGTGGCTGACATCTGAGTTCACTGAGGCTTTAGGGGTCACCATGGCCCCTGGCCAAAGCCGTGACCCTCCTGAGGGAATAACAAGAGAGCCTGTCTCAGTATATCGATCAGGAGAAACTTACAAGGAGCTTTAGTGTGTTTTAAAAGTTGGGAAGTCTAAAAATCACACACTGTAGCAGATCTGAATGTTTTTGTGGAGGAAAAATCTGCACTTGCGAATCTGAAAATCAATGTATAATACAGAGTTGAGCATTAGCTTGGGTCACGTTGTACTGTCACGATTCATAAGCGCTGTGTGCAGGTGATTACAGCTCTCATCTCTATTTGAATTGAAGCTCAAGGACTTTGAAATAAAGCGTCTTTATGGTCCAATATTTGACTTTAACCGACATTGTCTATCAGCTCTTGATCTGATGCATTGATGACGCTTAATTAAAACACACTCAGGGTGAATGGGTTAAGCTGACAGCCGATAGATCAATAACACCGATCAGGGAAATGAAGATCTCAGGCTCTCAAAGGAGAGATAAAGATGGTGTTTAACAAATTAACATAAGAACTGAGGTGATAAAGCAGTAAAAAAAATCATTAAATTATAAGCACTTTCTCTCCCTTGAGAACCGGCTAGCAGAGCGCAGTTAACACTTAATTAAAGTTCAGCAAAAAGAGTGCTGTTGACCATAAGGCAAACATAAACAGACTTCACTGATCCAGTTACTACACTTGACTATGATTTAGATTATTGGTGAATTTTAAAAAACCTACTGTGAGATAAATAAAGCATTTGCATTCTTTAAGCCTATTTTTAGGACCATTAACTTTTTTTTTTTCACTGTGACACACAATTCTCATTACCATAATGCAAAAAAGATAGATTTATTTAAATTTAATTTTAAAGGCAGTATAACAAATGCCACCATTGTGTATAATTTATGCTGGTTTAATAAAAATCACCATTAAAAATAATGGAAAATGCTATGCAGGGCGGTGTGCTTAATGACATCTAAATAATGTTGCAGTGCAATTAATTTTTTTTTGCAAAAATAACTTTTGAGCAGTTGTGGAATTATTTGGACTTAAAAATCAGTTCATTTTCTAGAAGTTACATATCATATTTCAGCAAATGAAGAGCTGTTTTCTTTTTCCAGATGGCCACAGAGGTGTTGGAGGATCTTCTGGAGGAGGATGACGAGGTTGTGGAGGTGTGTGTTAAGTTTTTTTTATTATCTTAGACATGCTTTTACTCATTTCACAAGTTAACCAGTTATAAAGAGTTTGATTAATCTAAAAACTGAGATGATTCAATGTTAAAACGGTTGAATTATAACATATAAGATTGAACAATTATGTGTATCTTTAATCAGATGCATTTACATTGTGACTGTGCCTCAGGTGCAGTCAACAGAAACTGCCTGTAAAGGTGTGAACCAAATAGTCCATACATTTAGAATAAGAAAAGAACAGCACTCCTCAGGAACTTCTTGTAGATTGCAGGATCTCCAGTGGGAGGTCCTGACAGTATCTGTTGCTTCTAGCCCTTTTGTCTTCAGGTATAAAGCTCTGTCTTACAGACAGAACTTTGGGAGAAGCTAGGACTCTAACAAGGGTTAAGATATTTTGAAGACTGACAAGCAAACATCGCTGTTGAAGACCTGCTACACTGCTACCTTCAGTAAATTCTCACAAATTCTCTCTTCAGTAAAACCCCACAAGAACTCTGGTCAAAACCCAAGCACTGCCCAAACCACTGCTCAGCCAAATACAGCAAAATCTAACAAGTTGTTTGTTTCCTGTTGTTGTTGTTGTGCATTTTCAGGCCCATCTTACCAGCTCTACCTGGTAGGATGTTTGACACCAGCATTTGATGCATTGCTCACTGTCTCAGACTGCTGGATTAATAATATATGGCTTGTATCTTGCTGAAACAGTCGTTTGTTTGTGTGAAAGTGCTTTGGTCTTCACTTTACATTATTAGCTATGGAAATTACACAGTGCTGAAGCTGAGATACTGAGACATCATATTTTGACAGACCAGCACACACACACATACGCACTTGTATATGTGGTTTACAGGGACTCTCCATAGGCGTTATGGTTTTTGTATTGTAGAAACTGTATTTTCTATCCCCTTTACACTAACCCTACACCTCAAAGAAAACTACTGGCATTTTTGAATTTCAAAAAGAACTTTTCAGTATGTTTTTTGGACATTTGGTTTGCGAGGACGCAGGAAGTGTCCTCATAAACCATGTTTATGTTGTAATACCAATGTCATTATACACATCCTCATAAACTATGTATTCAAGCACACACATACACACAGCACATCTTTTCCCCACACCCTGATGCATAAATGATGGTTTGCAAAACCATCAAAAAGCACAAAAAGCATTATTAAACGAAGGCATTCTGATCTTTTCTTCAGACTTGATTAAAAATAACTTTTACATACAAACAACATTCTGAGAGTTGATACATAATTAATGAGCAAAACTGAAGCCAATACATTATTTAAAAAAATGACTTTAAAATATTTTATTTTATTTTATTTAGATTTTTTTGTCATCACTCCTACTAGCTATATAAAAAAAAGTTCTTTGATATGTTGAAATCGGAACTGGACCATTAAATTCCTTTGATTCCCATCCTTAGTCTATGCAATGAGTCTAGTCCCACACACAAACACACACACACACACACACACACACACACACACTCTCTCTCTCTTTCTCTCTAATATCTGACAGATTGAGAGTGCTTAGAGAGTGTTCTGAACATTCGGCTCAGGAGAGTCAGAGAGTGTGAAAGAGAAAGAGACAGAGAGAGTGGGAGTGAGAGATGTTTGAACTCTCTGTGGTGTGTTATTGAGACATCAGAGGAGGGTATAGAGTGTAATAGTAGGTGATAAAGTGAAGAGCACTTCAACACAGCACAACAAAAACATGCACACACACCCTTCCCCACAGCCCATTTGCGTCTGACTTCCCTTTATTCAGTGTTCTCATTTTTCAGGATACAAACAAAGCTGCCCGATTGTTTGTTTCTCCCTCTCTGTTTGCTGCAAAATAGGGTTATTTTAATCCTGCCTGAAATCAAATATTTATAGCACTGACAGAGTGCACAGGAAGTGCTTTAGGTTTTCTTTGTTAATTACAAGTGGCTGACTGACTGTCTCTGCCTACTTTTATGAATGTACAGTAGGCGAGAGTGTGGTAAGATGTGCCAGATTTTACATAATTTAACCTATAGGCCAGTATTCCCAAACCCTGTTCCTGGAGTAACTCCAACATTGCACATTTGGAATCAGTGGGGAATATGGGAATGATTTACATTTCAAATGAAAATATGAATAGAAAAAATAAATTAATAAATCAACATAATATATAACATTCTAAAGTCTGTTTATTGCACATTATTCTTATTTTAATAAACCAGCCAGGACAATGTTTTAATAATCAGAAAATTTGTGTATAGGGCAAAAATAGTCAACATTTTGTAATAATAATAATATTTTTTTAATAGTATTACCTGCATTTGAAAACAAATCTTTAGTTAAACCACAGACACAGGTTACCCAAAAAACAATTTGGTTTAATAAAACAAAAAATTTGTATAAATCATCAATAATTATTAATTAATTATTAAAAAAAATATGGATTAAATATATAATGTATGTATGTATGTGTGTGTGTGTGTGTGTGTGTGTGTGTGTGT